>VKOC01016330.1:0-85126 GCA_009364415.1 Spea multiplicata
GGGGGGGGCGGCATTTTAAACTTCGCCGACGCCCCCCCCCGGTACTTACCTTTAAAGAGTCCTGCGGCGAGTCTCCCTGCTCTGCCACCGTGCCGGCTTGTAATTCTGAGCGCCGGAAATTGACGCCACTTCCGGCGCTCAGCATTACAAGCCGGCACCAAGACCGAAGAGGGAGACTCGCCGCAGAGGAGAGAGAGAGGGGCGCCGAGCGGGTAAGCGAAAACCACTCTGCGCCCCTCTCTCTCTCTTCGGTTTCAAAAAAAAAAAACGCTCTCTTCCGTTTCAAAGTGCCGCCCCTTCTAAAGTGCCGCCTGGGGCAATTGCCCCAGTCTGCCCTATTGTAGGGCCGGCCCTGGGGACAATGTTTGTGTAAATGTGTGTGCATGTGTTGACTTTCAGTAAGTACAAGAGAGAAGTATATTTCAGAAGTGGAAAAACATTAGGTTATTTTGTCTCCTCTATTCACAAATCCAGATATCTCCGACACTGCTGAAAATTCCTCAGTCTAACCAACAGACCAAGCTTGCTGTCTTTGTGTCGGTCTTAACTCTGCTCTTTCATTCACACCTTGTTTCCAGTCATTTGCTAAATACTGCCTCCCTCACCTACAAAATATATCTCAAATAAGTCCTTTCTCTACACAAGAGACAACTACATACCAACCCACTTACTTGTGAAGTCTTGTCTGGGTTATTGCTCCTGGCTACTATTTGGTCTCTCCTGTCTCACCTCTCAAATCCATGTTGAACACCTCTGCCAGAATAATATTCTTATTCAGCCACTCGGGTGGCACTCATCAGGGAGGTGCCACACTGCCACATAGGGAGGACTGGACATAACTTGTCGCCAACTCCCACCAAAATGGCGGCACCCTAAGATTAGAAAATCATGGTACTTTTTCATGGTCACCAGAAGCGCCGCCATTTTGGCAGACGTTTGCACCAGGTTATGTCCGTGGAGATGCAAAGAAGATAAAAGATAGAAGATGAAGAATAAGAAGATGCAGAAGGGGATTGGCAGAACTGGAAGTGGCTGGCAGAGATGGTAGGGAAACATTTATAGAGTAAATGAGAATAAGAGTTTATGAGTAAGTGTACTCTTCAGTCAAAGCTCTCAGAAGGTTCTAAAGTACAGTGCATGAGAAGTTTTCTAAAAAGCCTGCATCAAGACTGAAGTGAAGCTGTTTGTGAATAATCAATAGAGGTGTATCAGGTGTGTTAATGTGTCCATGTACTGTCTAGCACCTGACTCCTTGAATGTCCTGTAATCTGAATTTTCCGTCAATAAACATATCACAAAACCCAAGAACCTATCCATGTGCTCTGCCTGGCGGAATTGGAATGTTTTCCAGTTTATCCTGTTTTGAAGCAATTAAAAAATACATGGGCTAGACATATGGCTCCTAAATCTAAAACGAGACCAACGACTTAGTAAGGTTTGAGGAAAAACAGGCAGAACTAATGGGTCAAATGTTTCGTATTTGCCATCAAATTCTATGTTTCTATGGGCAGATAGACAGACAGATTTGGGAAAATCGTCAGCATTTGAAGTTAAAACGTGTCATAATCCAAAGTAGAGCGTTTTCTCCTTGTTTTGTAGAACCCGGTGCTTTGAAAGATAAATAAAAGCACTTATCAGAACAGAACCTATCTGGAGTGAGGGATTAAAGTGATATGACTGTTTCACAGCGTGAAGAAAAGTTGACTCTGTTTACGATGAGGAACAACCATCTGCCGCTGGATACGGATGGAAAAAGGTTCCCATGGGATCCGTATGGCCGTGCTGTGAAGGTAGAAGCATCATTGCTCATTTTAAGTGCTGGCCCGGAAAGAACTCTTTTCTTCATTTTTATAGGTACAGTACCTGCTCCGATATAGACCTATTTTTCTTTCTAGTACATACAGAAAATAAAACTGCAACAAAAGATGAATGGCTTATGGAGATACTCAACATTTATTATAAAAGCGTGCCATTTCTTTAAATATTTTAAGGTTAATAGGAAAAGTAAAAATGCTTTATTTTTATTTTTATGTTGTAAGCAAGTGCATGCAGGAATGAGGCGCATGAAACACATCAACAAAGCACAAGAGGGAACTCTAGTTGAAAAGAGGAGAAATGTTGGAATAACAGATTGTAATCTAAAACTAGAGGGTCCACCATGTGTGGAAGCTTCAAGCTAACCTGAGTCTGCAATGCCCACACACCATAATTGGCTAATCTCTCCTAGGGGGCAGGGCTTAACCGTAACTCTCATTCCCTCACCAAAGCTTTGCTTATTCTCGCCAATGAACTACTCTGACCCAGTTATTCCTATGGTCCTCTCAAACTGTTTTAATTGCATGGCGTAGTTCAACGGTTGATATCATGATGAAAAGACTAGTCAAACCATGATCAAAAATCAACCAAACAACACAGAATGTAGCTGCAAGAAAAAAAAATGGATGCTTCATAGACTCACTCTGTTGCCTTCAGCAAACACTTCAGTTTTGGGCTAGAGATTGCCATTTTAGGTTATAGCTTGTTAAATTTGTTATTCATACATATATCATGCTGTTATGTAATCAATAATGGCCCACAGTTCCTAAGCCCCTGAGTCGAATCGTACATTTCAACAAACATGGTTGCTGGGTGCATTTTTGTTGTATAGTAAATGAACTGAAATCTCTATAAAGATTTAGATTCTCGCAAACCTGAAAAGTCCTTGATAAAACCAATTGTAACCCACGGCTCGCAATACAAGATGGCAGGTTTGGAGGATTTAGCCGTTTAAGAGCCAGAGGGGCAAGAGATGAGTTACTTTGTATCTTCCTGCAATCTATGTGGGCTCTCGACGGATAAAGGATTAACAGGAGTATTACACAAACCATTAGATCTGGAAGTTTAGTAACAGAGCCAAAATATTCCCATGCCTGGAAAAAAATTTAATATTTTATCTAGTAAAGATTTTTTTAATGTAGTCCCAATGCATCCCATCAACTGGCATGGAGGGAACATGCTGGATTCAACTCTCCTGGGTCTGTGTAGTTCTCAGTTATGCTCTATGGGGTAGGTTATTAAACGTCCAAGTCCCTCAAAATTCTAAACCTAAATTGTTCATTTTTGGGTAAAAGGAGGTTGTGTTTTTTACATTTTTTTAAAAAAATTTAATTCTATGACACAAATTGTTACATTGATATAAGCCCACACTTTTTTCTCTGTATATCAAGCATGGATACCGAGTACCTACTTGTATATTTTGTTGCTTTGTGCACCATTTCAAATGTTTCTCCTATTATTTTAAGAGATCATTTTTATAATGAAGAGCACAACTTCAACCATTTTCACCAAGGTCAGTCATTCATGTCAAATTGGTTGAATTAGCACATGGTCGGTCCATGATGTAAGCATTGTGTGATGTGTGCAACAGCAGCCACTGTTACTGTGCATTCACACACCATTTGGGCTATACATACAGTGCCATCTTTGTGCCCAAGCAGCTCAACAGTGCCATCCTTGTGCCCAAATAGCTTGTCTCTGACATATTTGTCCACAAACAACTTAACAATGCCACCTTTGTCCCCAAACAGTGCAACAGTGCCAAAGAGTAGTGGGCTGGCCTGATCCAGCCCTTTGTGAACACTTTTGGACCGGCCCTAGGGCAGCCCACCCCTGTGTGCCAGTGTGGCACCCTCGTGATGGGCAGGCCCCCCAATACGTCACTGCTCCCGTTGAAGTTCCGCAAAATAACTCAGTTTACAGGCATAACTTCCCCTTCCGGATTGGAGGAACAGGGAGTGCACCCACTGGCCAATAATGCAGATAGATTTGTGGAGAAAGAGATGTTTCTTTTTCAATAAATCTATCCGGAAAGAACCCCGGGACCAATCTAAAGGCCGGCTCTGGGCATGCGCATTCAAACGGGTGGTAAAAAAAAAGTGCTGCCTAAGATACAGCCCGGTGTATAAACTAGTAAATCAAAATTAGATCGGGATTAGAAAAGAAAGAAAAAAAAAAGAATTAAAAAAATTGGAACTCTGAAAAAGGAACACTAATGGGAAAGTGTTTATTTTTCCTCTTTTAAGTTCAGATGTTGACAAAGAGAAAGTATTACAATATCCACAATAATGTTACGTACTTAAGAGACTTATTTGCGATGGTGTCACACTTTTCTGTACACTAAAATACAAAAGTGGATGTGTGATTCCATTTACACTAGAGACAATAGGTGCTAAAAAGGTAAAATATATGAAATATGGAAAGTGAAAACATTTTCCGATGCCCCTAAAAGCCAATTTGTTAAGAAAAAAGGGATTTGAACTTGTGAGGCTGATTGAAAAAAAGATGGAAACATTAAGTATTTAACATTTGTGAAGTCAAAGACTAACCCATTCAGAAACAGAGGATTGAGCAGCTGTCCCTTCTTCTTCTTTTTTTAAATTAAGATTAACAAAATCATTTTACTTTACTGATATGACGATACATACGTGGAACAGCCTCCCATCAGAAGTGGTAGTGGTTAATACAGTGAGGTTATTTAAACACGCGTGGCATAACCCTATACAAGGACTGATAAAGACCTGAGTCTTACACCAGGAGAAACTGGGAGACGGGCTGAATCTTTTTTTTAGCTGTCGTCAAATTCTAGGGTTTTGCGCAGATCTCTGGGTTTATAAGTTATTTTTTTTATTTATACTCAAGGGAATTACCAGCAGGAAATGTATTGTTTGAAATATATAAAACTAATCAGTGATGGTTCTAGAATTTTTATAACAGAACACAGATAGACAGGAGGTTGGGTTGATAAAAACACCATATAAAAACATTAATTGGGGTAGAGACAGTGGGCAATTCTGGGGCAAAATGCTATCGCTTAGCTGGTTTCCGTGGTGATTGCTCAACATTTAGAACTGCTGTTTATAATTAAAAAGCAGCAGGCAACAGTGTTCAGAAGTTAATATTTTGTAGCAAAAGTAATGTTAAATAATATGTGTATATATGTGCATAATGTTCATAGCTATATTTTACTATCTTTAATGTTGACAAATTGACTCATTGGTATTAATCTGCTAACTCTGGTTAAGATGCGATATATGGGAATATATAATTTAGTCTTCTTCTTATCTCGCAAATGGTAAATATATGGAAATTTAATCTAGGGTAACAGGAACCTCTGGCTATGGGGCAGGGTGGCCCCGACTAAACCGGTCTATTGATATTAAGTGGGTGGCTATAGACATGGGAAGGGCAGATAAGCGGTTACACAATATGAAACAACTGTTTAATGTCTTATCAGAACCACTGAGAGATTGCAGTAGGACCTAAACCAGGGGTGTCCAAACTGCGGCCCTCCAGCTGCTGCAGGACTACATCTCCCATAATGCTCTTTCAGAAAAGGGGCTGGCTGGGAGTATGGGAGATGTAGTCCTGCAGCAGCTGGAGGGACGCAGTTTGGACGCCCCTGACCTATGCCATCACTCACCAAGAAAGCAAGCAAGGACCCTCAATGTGATTGTATGTATTCTCTTCAAGAATCACACAAACTGACCTTATATGTAAAGAATAACCCTTTGCTGTCCCTTTGATTTTGGGTTTGGATTCCAATCCACAAACATTGAGGTCGATTAAATGATCCCACTTTAGTCTTACATCTAGTCACAACATTTGTTCTGTTTACCACAACATGCGCTGTAAGAACGGCAAAACCACCAATGAGATGAAAGGAAAGATACAAAATGACATTGATTACAGCAGTTGGCTAAGTTCCTAGACTTTTTCTGGGTCCTCTGCCAGCTCAATAATCATTTATAAGTGTCCAATCAAAGAGCTGGCTGAGTTCCCAGAACAGCCAACTCAGATTAGAAACATGTGTCTCTACTGATTAATGTCAACTGAACTTGAAAAGGTTGGCGTGTCAGCATTGAGAGGATAAAATGTCCTTGCTGCAGTTTATTTATTTTTTTCTCTGTGAATGTGCAGTGTTTTATATATGTTTTATATTTCTTCAATGCTGTGTTAAGTTTAGTCAGATCTAGTGAAGGTAAGATGAAAATTATGAAGGTCTGCAATGAACAAAAAATGTATCAATTTTTATCCATGCACAAAACGCACACCTCATTCAGGGCAGGGTTTTCAGTGCTTTGAATGGAGCATTTTTGTGCATTCGTACTGTTAAATTTATGTTGTTTGCTGTTTAGTTGGGTTATTGAATTGCTTACCATGGTGTTTTTACGATAATGAGCGTCTGGAGGGGAGGCAAGACGGGGTACCTGGTCCCCTTACCGGAAAAACAGGGGAGAGTTTGTATTTAGTTCTGTACGCTCCATGCTGTTGGGTCTGCTTCCTGGTCTCTTACTCTTTACTCAGGCAGCTGCTCCTTCACAGACGCAGAGTCTCTGCCTGGTCAGAGACCAATTTGCATGCTGTAGACACAGGATAGTTTATTTCAAACATGTATAGCAGACGGGATTAGTTAATACTCCAGCTGTGGAGGCTACATTTTCCATGACTCTCGGGCCAACTTAGACTGCAGTTCCCATTACTGGCTGAAGACCATAAGAAGTGTAGACTGTGGCCAATCTAATGCAGCTATTCAAAACTAAAGTTCTCATGTTGCACTGGTACCGGTCTGTAGCCACTACTACCATGGTCATATAATTTTTCCTATTAAAGGCTAACTTACATTAGCCTCCAAACAGGAAACCCCCCTGAGCCAACAAAGGGGAGGAGGTAAGGAGGTATTGGGTAGAAGAAGGGAAAGGTGGGAGGATATTTTGCCCCCCCCTCGAAAAAATCACATTAGTCAGGTCAGTGAGTTGACCCTATGGGTTCTTAGGCTTGGAACAAACACTATATCAAATATTTGGTTGGTTAACATCTTACAAACATACTCCCATCAATTAGACATGGAAGTCAAAGTCTTGACCTTCAAGCTATTTTTTTTGGATACCCCGGGAATAGATGGAACTGTCTATCCTCCCAAACCGATCTCCTCATTACAACCGCGTCGTTTCAAAAAGGTCAACAGTATGTTCTAGAACTGAAAACAGCATGCCCTTTAGTTCACATAATAAAATTCCTTTAAAGCAATTACATCCATTGATTTTTATTAAATATGAAACTGTGTAAGATAGCACATTTTACTGGTGTCAGTCTACCAGTTAATTAATAATTTAACTATCACTAAAGGGATAATGGATTCATATATCACATTATTATTTTTTTTCTAATCTTCACATTCATGCTTTGAAAGATTTTTTTTCCCACCCAGATACAATTGTATTCTGCAGAAAGAGAATTCTGGCTGTCACAAAATATGGTTTTAAACTTTTGTAAAAATTAGTAAAAATTAGTTATTAAAAAATAGACATACAGAGCATTTGCAACCAAGTCAGCCAGCTTTAACAACACAAAAAAAATCTCCACCACTTTTATATATCTCTTTAACATCTTCATAATTGATAAGTGAAAATGTTATTGCAGCTAATCAATAAGGTTGTTAGAGAGGATTGATCTGATAGGGACCTCTTTTGCGGGTACGTTTTTTCACCTTTAAAGAACAAATGACTCCCTCGGGCGCTGTCTAACTGATAGGCACTCGGAAGTCTAACCAAACTCCAGAGGAAAAAAAACCTGAAAATTGAAAACCAATTAGTTAAAATCTCCAGGTGCGTCAATCACGTCTGTTTATAGGGACATCGGGGGTCTTCAGAACATCACTGGATTTAGCGTCTGTAGTTAACATTCGCTAAAACACATAAAATAATGAAAAATGGGAATGGACACTTGTGTATGTAATGTAGAATTGCAGAGTAACCCAACAGATGCCAGTGGGATGAGGGACCTCTGCCATATAATAGTTAAGCAGAAGCATAAGGTACCTGTATAGAATTCCACTGGGGGCTTCGCGTGTAGATTTAGCCCCATTGCTCTCCTACATTGAAAAATGCACAGGTACGCAGGGCCCTAGGCATGGTAAAAATGTAGCTCTACGTAACTCTGCTTGTATGGATTATCTTTTTTGGTGGAGTTACTAGTAGCTTGTAAAGGGAGTATGGTGTCTGCTTTTTTGCCTTTTTGTGCTTGTCCTGACAGGAAGTGTTGGAGTATGACATCATATTCCACTGCTATGCATTGGAGTACGCAAGAGCACAAGATAGAGATGGGAGGATTCTGTGCTGCTGCACACTACCACAAGCTAATAAACGCTATAAAACCAGGATTGTTCTGTCACTTTCAGGGCTCTTGTGACAGTGATTTGTGAGCATCTAAGCAAGCACCATAGTCACCTTGCACAGTGCTACTGATGTGTTTAGCACAAGTTCAGATACATAACAGCTGACAATAGATCAACAAAAGCTAATGTTACAATGCCAACAATGTATGTAGTTGGCCAGCGTCCCAGGAGCCCAATCACATCTCCAGATCGACATGTCAGCACAATGGGAAAATCGCTGATCCCTGCTTAGATACCCCCAGGGTATTTTGAATTATTTCAACCTTACTATCCCACCTGGCACAGGGTGAAAACTGTTCCTGGGAATAAGGGCGAGAGGGTAGAGTTGGGGCCCATAGCCACAAGTCTTATTCATAACCCCTCCTGTTGAATAGGGGGTCCCAGGGACTGCTGTTTCATTGTTGAAACTGTTCAACTTGCATGTCTTCGCCTGAAACTTGCAAAAAGAAGTCTAATTCACTTGGAAAAAACATGCATTGTTGTGTTAGCATGTAAGGTCAGTTAACTTAACCCTTAACTTTATAAATTGGCCCAAAGGTCATATGACAGGTGCCCTTCCACACTTGTCAACCCCCAATAATAAATAAACAGGACAAATATTAAAAAATATTATAAAAAAAAAGTGCAGCACAGCAACTCCCATGATCCATAGAAGAATACCAATGAAGGTCACTACACAAAAGTAGGTTAACAAGAAGTGCAAAAAGCTAGTGCAGCAGTCTTTAGTAGGAGTGTGAGCGGGTGGTGAATTGGTATGACTAAAAACTGCTCCCGGGCCCAAAGAACTGACCCAGAGACTCAGTTGTAAAATGGAAATGCGATGCGCGGGTTCACCTTTAGCGCAGGGTTTAAAAGGTTTCCTCCTAAATATAACTTACAGAAGGAGAAATGTGTGCAGACCTCTGGCATTTAAAAGGTTAAGGGTGGAGTGAAAAATCTTTTCAGGCATGATAATGGTTCTCTAAAAGAATTGTGCTGAAAGGCCACCCGATGACACACCGGTATTGTGCAACACAGATTTCATATATGTGCTAAACCTATATTAATTATTAACCTATATAATTTTAAGTTCAAAGCTGTTAGCCCTTTTCTGACTTATGCAGGAAGCTCTATTATTATAGCCTTCCATGGAGCTGCACAGCCCTTAGAAAAATATTTTTTTTATATCATCATTGAGATAAGGAAATTCCCAAAATGGCTTTAACCTTATAATGGGACACTCCAGGGTACCAGGCAGGCTGCTGAACGATAAATGCATATTAAAGTACCGTGTAAGTACTTTAAAATTAATTCATTAAATATATATATATATACGGTATATGGCTTAGAAAAAGCTGCAGCTCCAGAGCTGCCGTGGAATGCCTCATCCATGGTTCCGACATTTAAAACCACCGATTGGCTGTGTGAAGCAGCCAATTAGTGAAAGGAAAGTGCTCGCATGTTTGCACAGGAGACCCCCCAGAACATTTGGAAAAGTATATCAATAGGCAGGAGATGTGTTCGGCCAACACATCTCCTGCATGGCAAAGAGTTGGGAAGTGGGGAAATGGGTAGAATACCACCATGCAGGGGGACACCACGAAAATTTAAAAGGACCACTCAACCATCATCTGCATTTGCACACGATGGCTGGAGTGTCGCTTTAAATACCCCTGTTTAGCCCACATGTGGCCTTAAAAAGCTCTGTTGGTTAACATGGAATATTACGTGATTGATTTACAATAATTTGGGGACATTTTAAGGCCTAAACGCAAAAACAGAATGTCTTATATTGTAAAGATTAATATCCCAGAAGGGGTTGAATGAAATTGCTTGTCTTTCTTTAATTAAAAGCTTATTTTGTCGTACAATTATATGTTCTTGAAGCTGTCAGTCTTTTTTTTTTTTTTTTTTTTAGATAAAAACAAAAATGGGGAAAAAGGAGTTCTGTCTTATTTTATTCTGTTTTCAGGACAATCGAAATGTGATTAAGCTATGTATACCTATTCTACGGAAGTAGATTGTTTTGTTGATGTAATTCTATTATGTGCCGATGCCGTCCAGAATTGGATTCCTTTGGAATACAAACAATTAAGAAACAATTCTGAAAAATTGCCATAGTGCATGAAAAAAATCCTTTCTGGATGGGGAAATACTAACATGATTGTCTGTAGAAGGTTTAAATTGTGTAGAAGATGCACTTAAATAAATTACGGGAAAATGTCATTTCCTCCTAAAAAGTACTTACTTAGAGAACAAATGATCTAGCTTATCCAAAAATATTTTTCACAGTAACTATATATCTATATCTATCTATCTATCTATCTATCTATCTATATATATATATACGTATTATTTCACACGTTGATTTTAGACCTGACCTTAAATTACAGCATGGCTGCCTTTGTTTGATTTATTATGGGTTTTTTTTATTATTATTATTTTTTTCTTTTTATTGAAGTTTCCTGTTAAACAAAACTGACAATAGAGGGTGAAGCCAAAATATAGCAAAATATTCCCAATCTTGACTATGCAAGTCTTGCTGCAATGCTGACTTCCAGGCAATGAATGGATACTGTCAGTAACAATTGTTTTTTTATCCACTAAAAATGATGATACCCCATGCGCTCCTCTGTTTATCAACCCCATCGCAGTGTTTTATTATGTTTGTGCTGTTAATATAGTGACTTCACAATATATGCATGGGCATTTCGCACTATATTTTTATATGTAGCAACTATTACATTCTATTAACCTTTTCTCCTATCCTTTTATAAGTACCTGGTTCTTCTAGGTACTCTCACATGCAGTATTTTAAGGAACTCGTCAGGTAGTTTGTTCCAAACATCTTGGAGAAATAACGGCAGTCCTTCTGTGAATTGGGGGGCCTCAGTCGCTTCTGTCTTCATGTAATCCTAGATAGACTCGATGATGTTGAGATCAGGGCTTTTTTAAGGTACATACCATCACTTCCAGGACTCCTTGTTCTTCTTCACACTCAAGAAAGTTCTTAATGACTTTGGCTGCATGTTTGGAATCATCATTTTGCATAATAAATTTGTTTTCTGTATTTTTGCATCATTATCCATCTGCTGCCTGAAGTTACATTGAATAATATTTTATGAGTGTCCTTTTACCTTTTCGCTTGATATTGAAACATTTTGCTGTTACAATGAGGTTACATATTACTACCCAACAAAATGGGCAAACTAGGACTTTTTCAGAAGAGAAACTTGGTAGAGCTTCAAGGAGACTCCGAAGGTCAAAAGATACCAAATGCCCTTCTGAGTGTCTTTTTCCAGAAGACAAATTTGTCATTTACGCTATATAATAAATGTGCCAAGATTATATTTTTCATATTACGACAATTTGGAGCATATTTATCCTCCAGTGGAGGCATTACTGATTAACCAAAACGTTGTTTAACTTTTTTTTAATGGAACAATAATACATTCTCACAGAATGTTTATATATCTTCTGATATTTCCTCATTCTTAGGACACAGCAGGCTTAGTCATGGCAAATAAGGATGATTCATTTCATCATAATAAATAGAAAGAAAACAATGGAGATTTTTGTAAGGAAATGTATTTAAAGAACTCACTGGCACACACTGACACTGGACGTGAGAGAAGGAAATGAATCATCCTACAGTCTCGAGATAATAAATGCAGATTAGGTGAATATAGATACGCAGCTGAAATATCTGCCATATAATTTTAATAACGGATAAATTCATTTTCTTTTCAGTGTTCAAATATTACTTCTTGGTGGACCAACATTTATAAAGAAAGATATAAAGCGATAAAAGTTTAAAGAGATCACTGATCCCTTCTGAAGAAGGGGCTTCTAAGATCTTGAAAGTTAATGCAATTTAAACTATGAATGTTGGGTCAAAAAAAAAGAGACATGTCTTCGGACTGTTGTATCCAGAGCCAATTATTAAAAGTAGATACATTGGAAAAATTAATATTAAAACAGATTAAAACAGATGAATGATCACCAGGTAATCCTCTCTACAGACGGTGGTCATAGGACATGAAATATTTTATTAAAAAGTCAGTAGCCCTCAGCTAATCAAGTAACTTTGGGGCATTAAATACATTGCTGCTTCCTATAATGTAACATCTTTTTATCTGCAGACCCGGAGGCGGCCATTGTTGTCGGTCATGTGATATTTTGGCTGCCTTCCCTGCTCAAACACCACACTGAGCTGATTCGTTATGGCAATGCTAATGAAGTCCATTTCTCCATCAACTTTCATTAGCTTGAGTGTCAGACTGGGTTTTTAAGACTGAGCCATTCTATCGAAGAAGTATGATAAGGACTCAGGGAGTTTGTCTAATAGATTGAGGTAAGAGAACATAGTGAGAACTCATACAAATGGCTAATATTCAGATGTTTGTGTAAATGAGGGAATACGCCAATTAGTTGCGGGAATATGTTGTATTATGTGACATGTGTGTGGCACCTGTAATGTCCAAGACAAGAAATTGTTCTCGCTTTACTATAGCACTAAAATTATTTAAAATAGAGATGTCACCAAGATCTAAGGATAATCCTAAGAAGAGACTTCTGGGAACCTTAATGCTTATGTGACTCTATACCTTTTTCTATGTTGGTTCCATAAAAGGTATATTTTTCAGCTGAAAACTCCATGTTCTCCACCCCATTCATTTAATAATACTGGAAATGTTGTATCCTATTTCCATATTCCTTATTAATTTTAGCTGAATAAGCGATTGTATCTAATACATTGCTCTCTTTCCTTGGGCTATTGTTGTTCAGAAGATGTGAAATTAAATTTATAATCAGGAGTGAATCTCGTACATGCATCACGTTCGTGCGCTCTACCTGGAGCAGTAAACTGTTTAATGGCTTTCAGTTCTAAGGACTTGTGCCTGATGAGGTCACCCTAAAGATATGAGGTCACTGTGCAGCACAGACATGCATTAGAAAAAAAGCCTTATCATCATGTCACTTTTATGTCTTCCATTAAGATTCTATACAGTATCCATACCTGACCTCAATGTATAGCGAGTTCATAAGTGGTATCTGAGTTAAAGAGGGTAATTGCGTAAAGGAATTAGTATTTCTTTTGCCCTGCGCCAAATGTAAAACAAATCAACAGGTTTTTCCATTTGTAACATATTTAAGCAATCAAACAAATTAACCCATTCCATCATTAACAAGTGGATTCCTGGTTCAGCAAGATTTTTTTTATCATTAACTATTTGAGCTCAAAGGGGTTTTTTCCAAAGCATATTACTTATTGTATAAGCAATGAGCAAGAAGAGTCAGGTGTAGGCTTAGTATAACGCTTGGATGTTTAATACCCCCCTGTATATGTCACCAATAATCGTATAACATCCAAGTCATATCTTCAAGACTAGTTTTGGCTTCCAGCTATGGATTCTGATTTGTTTTACTAACCTAATCCATCTACATTACACTTTTTGATAGTGATTTGATTACTCAGAGGGTAGTAGATAAATGGAACAGTCTCCCTTTAGAAGTGGTAGAGGCTCATTTTTTTAGTTTACTGAACCGAAAATGTATTATTTGGGAAAAAGTGAGGGATCTTAATCCCAAATGGCAGGAAACTACTGAAAATGTATTTTGGTTCTTTGGTTTTTTTTTATTACTAAATAACATGATACCACTATTTTTTAGATTACATAGAATAATATATACATATACAGAATTAAAAAAAAAAAGTTTTCCTCAACATCCTCTGTAAGATTTGAAAGAAACATCATTCGGTAACTTTGTCCCGAAACTTTCCCTTTAGAAGAAACGTGTTGATCAGCCAGTTAAAAGTTAAAAATAAAATGATCCTTAACTACCAGTTTCTTTTCAAGGTAGGTTCTAGATGAAATTACCTCTGTCCCATATCTGGAGATTGTTCATTAATGAATTAACAAGGATTCACATATCACCGCTCATATGACTTGTAACCTTATGTCTCTATGACAGGTAGATTATGGCTGAGCGCAATCAGCGGTGTCTCCTCCCGTTCTGTTATCTTACCGGCAAGTGTTGATTTAGACTTAAGTCAACATGTTATCACCTTAAAGGACAATGGTGCGGACCAGTACCCCGACACCCATTCATTCTATACTGATAGGAGATTAAGTAAATTATTCTTTGTAATTAACTTTATCAAACAAATGACAATCGTAAATCCATCAACCTTGTCTAACAAATAAAAACGTAATCAGCTACTATCTTGCAAATAGAAATGTAACATAGGTCTTCGCCCCGGGTTATTTCTTAATATATATTTTTATTGGGTTCTTAATAAATTACATACTATCATCGTCCCAGAATTTAGCATTATACACGTAGATCATTTATTTAGATTTTTGTGTTTCTTAATCTGCGACCATATTGGAGATATTTAATTTAAAGCATAAGGGTCTAGTATACCCCAAGGAAACTGAGGTTAAGCAATTAGGTTAGTGGCATACGGTCCATTCCTCTTCTCAGCTCCCCTAAAGAGTAACAAATGTTTTGGGGTGAAACAACGCAATGAGGAGGAATCATCAGTGGTATATTCTCGCCTAGGCCAACTGGGCCCAGGGCGGCAGCTCCCAAGTGGTAGCAGTTCCAGGGTGGTGGCAGTTCCAGGTTGGCAGCAGCCTCGTCACTTTGTCACATGACTGAAGGCAGATCGCCCCATTGGGTGATAATGCTGCCAGGTACTGCACTGCTCCTTGGACCAGAGATCTCCATTGTTATTGTCCCATAAACACTATGGCACTCACTGATGCAGCGTGGGGTAAGGTCACTATGGAGGCTGTGCGGCATGGAGTAAGGCCGCTATGGAGCCTCCTCAGTGACCTCACTACACGCCGGAGAAGCAGCACACATTGATATGACGTCATATCCCGGTAGAAGGCGGCTGTGGAGGTAACTGGTAAGTGGTGGCTGTGGCCCGGGATTAAGAAGGCCGATCCCATTGTTTACACATAAGATGAGTTTCTAATTCCTTATTCTAAATTGTAAACACAATTATTTCGTGAAAAAAAATGTAATATTTAGGTTTTGTAAAAGAACCAAACCACTTTTCTTTAAAGATTATACCCCCCCCCCCCGGTATTATTTGGGAAATGTAACACACAATTTCTAAAACAAGTTTAAATGCATGGCATCGAGTTGTAATGATTTTTATCAGGCTTTCAGAATGCCTGTATTAATTCTTTGTCTGTATTATTGGTCTGCCATGACAGCGTAGTGCTGGTGCCTACAGCTTCATGCGCGAAGAACAGCGAGCACCTCATGACTAAAAGCTACCCTGCAGCTTACGGCTAACAATTGATCTCGTGGCATTCTTTATTTTAATTGAGTACAGTTGTTTAGTCATTTTATTCTTTTGTCTTTCCATCATCTCTAAGGGATAACTGCATGTGGCCCATGTTGGCACTGTTGTTTCCTTCGTAAAGGCGGTCTTTTATTAAGAAGCTTTTAAGTCACTTTTTATTTTTATATACGCTGAACAAGGAGCTCCCTGTTGCGTAGCTTTTTATTTTTACTTTTTTTTTTGCATTATTTTTCCCAATTTGCAAACTGAAGATGTATAGGAAAAATAAAAAATCGCATTTCCAAAAGTATGCGCAAGTAAGAATTTGGCCCGTCTAGGCTGTCCATTTTACCACGTATTCATTCCTCTGAAGGGTTAATTACAAAAACATCTGAAGCCATTTTTAGTTTTTACCCAATTAAGCAGTTGTTTTCTTAGAAATTATGTTTCTAATGCATTTAATTAAAAAAATTTAATTCCTTGAATTTATGAATGAGCCAATAAAAAAAAATAATAAAGAGATGACACTGTAGAAAAAATAGTGTCAAATGTACAGAAACATTTTTATAAATATGTGCAGATATTTGTATTCATTGTTATATATACATATATACATTGTTATATATACATATTAGTTTTGATTACTTTCCCTCAATACCATTCTAAAGTAAAAGTAAATTACTGGCAAAAATGTTGAACTGCACTTTTGCAAAATCCACATCCATTTTAATTTCTTTGTTGTTGGCAAAACCTTTATTGTTAAAAAAGGGTATTAATGTTGGGTATTAAGGGACAACAAATTGAAAAAAAGATTAAGTTTAAATCCCGACTGAAAAACCTAATTTAATTTTGGTTAAAGTCCACCCAAAAACAAAGGGTGGGAAAGAGACATTTCTTTAAATAGTTATTTGGATATTAATTGTTTTTTTTATATTTTAAAAAAATCTATATAAATTACAAATTTTTCATATTTAATAAATTCTGTATTCTTGATATTTAAATACGTTATCCAGTTAATAAATAATAATGCAGAATATAATTTCACTTTCTCCATGTAAGTTTTTGAGGGTATTCTTTACCTTGAAAATATATTTCTATTAATTTACTATTATATGTGTATTAATATACTATTTATATGTATTTCACATATAACTGGTTAAAAACACATAAAAAATATTGATGTTTCTGTACATCGAGAATGAAGACCGAAAACCAGGAAAAATTATATTTCTTTTAAATTAAAGTAAACCTGTAAATGCTACATAGGAACTAAAAAAAACATCACATCTCTGACTCATACCCACATCTTCACTTCATAGAATATCAAAAAATACTAAAATTATAAAATAATGTTGTTATCTTAACACCCAGTTGGGTTAATTCATTTCAGTTTGGCAGTTTTAAGGAATTTCAGATCATTTTCATAAATATTATTTTTTAAGAATATATTTTATATCATCTGCGTATGCTGTAATCGCATATAAGTTGCTATATAACTGGTGCAAGACTCAGGAGATGTTAGATGCATGCCGATGACACTCTCAGTACAGCAGGTATGTAACTATTTACTGTCTTGTTTAATAATATATCGTAAAACTTTTCCCGACAGCTTGAAAAATATCAACACAATTTACAGAAAATTTTATTATAAAATATAAATATACATTTTTGGAGCCACCTCCACTTTATTAAATATTAAACTTACATTAATTAAGGGCGTGTACATCCTTAATGTATACTCAAGTTCTCAACACCAGTTCTCACTCGCACTCCTTTTCTTTAAGGAAATCCTTGTATAAGAACAAGTGGCTCTTTCATTAGTATAAGTGGCTTGTTTAAAATTAAGGGGGGGGGGTAAAGACAAGAATTGGGGGGATTTCTGTTATTTACAATTTTTTTTTTTATTTGCAAGTAGAATAAATCTGCCAGGCGCAGCGATGAAAAGATCAC
Source organism: Spea multiplicata (assembly GCA_009364415.1). Classification (NCBI taxonomy): domain Eukaryota; kingdom Metazoa; phylum Chordata; class Amphibia; order Anura; family Pelobatidae; genus Spea; species Spea multiplicata. The sequence continues at coordinate 17,445 of VKOC01016330.1, forward strand.
TTATTTCTGTAACAAAGTAGCAGAATATTGGATGGCTCTTGGAAGATTCCTGAGATTTCACTAATGTGTTTATGAAGTTTATCTACTTTGCCCTCTTCACTGACTGTTCTTTGTGTGCTAAGCCCCACGGGAGGGTAAACACATTGTTGCACTTTACCTTTTAACCTCCTCTTAACCTTTGTATGTGGGCTCCTAGCAACATTCAAAATCTTAAGAACACAGAAGCTCAACTAGAGAGAGATGTATTGATTAGATCTGGTTAGTAGTCATTATAGCATCGGGAAAAGAAGACGCGTGATTCCCAAACCATTAACTCAAACCAAATAATATCCACTCCATCCAAGTAACAGAGCCGAGACGTCGACGCTGAACACAGGGTTGGTTTAAAGCAACGATAATCGTATCGTTTTATGCCTGGGGACAATTTTAGAGAGGTTTTATTGTGAATAAATATAAAATATATAGGTAAAGCTTGATGTAAATCCCATATTATTCTCTGCTATTTGTGTTGTGATTTTATCATTTCTTTGAGTTGATGGCATTACCAAGTTTTGAGGTGGATTGTCAAATATTTCTCAGATTGGTTCCGATATCCATTTATATTACTTATCTTTATCCGTGCCGGATGTCAGCCCCCAGCCAAATTGTCTCTATGGCTACTAAGGCTCATCACTCCTACCATGGCTAGCAATAAATGTTACCCTAGGGAGACGTTAGCAATCGTGTCAATCTCACTTTCCACCATCACTAATTACAGACCCAGTCTACAAGAGGCGCCATCTTTGTTGGTACCACTAGGCGACGTTCATGAGTATTGATGTTCAGGCGAGCTTCTGGTACATCTGATCTTTAATGTTCATGGCTACTAGCTGGCTGTCCTATGTAGCCATGAACTCTGTGTTGTAGCAGACCTGTCTCTTTTCCAAAGCCTCATGCTAGTGATGGTATCCATCTTGGGCTGTTTTTTACAGTTATGTTTCCCGGTTAAATTACTAAACCCCTTGCAGATGACGTATTCTGGCAGCTCTTGAATAAATGATCAGGAGAGATGGGAGATAATGACAGGTGTGCGAATTCAACATAAAATATTCTCGCCCTGTTTATGTCATTATTAAATTGCGCTTATTGTCTTAAGATGGCTGTCTTTAAAAAAAAAAAACCCCTGGTATTTTCATGATTTTTTAAGGGATTTGGTAAAATTGTCTAACATTCATGATCACATTTTATGGCACTTTAGTAATTCAGATTGACTCGTTAAACACTTGTGTTCAGAAGAAGCACCATTTGTTGAAGAGTGGGTTTTTTTGTGTGTGAAGATCTAATTGTTGCTTAGCAACAGGAATGGTTGCGTAAGGACTAGAATCGAGAATGCAATTTGTGTATTATTACTGAAACATGGATAGGAACTGTGAGAAGGAGTTAGAAACAGGCACTTACTAGAACTTACCCGATTCTCTCAATTATAGCCAGTGCTGTGTAATTCAGTTAACTAGTTATATGCCGTTAACATCAGCGAGTTAACAAAAAAACCTGCAATAATGGAGATATTTTTGTGTATCAGATCAAATAAAAGGTCTCAAATCTACTGCGCGGGAAGAAATTGTAGACCTAATCATGAGTAATGGCCTGGCTGGGCGAAGCAACCCAGCATTTACTGATAAAAAGATCGCAATGATGTCAATGAAAATAATATTGGTGGCTCTTCCAGCAGACATTTAAATAAAATGCCCCCTTGTGCTCCGGGTGTAGTCAGTTACAGGCCTCATGGTAGATATTTCACTAAAAACTCCTAGATGATTTCCGCTGGCCTTACCCGGGACACAGGTATCTCTAAATGAGCACTTCGTCTACTACATCACAAAGCAGACGTGTGAGGACTGGCAAGGTATATTTAAATTGGGGGGAAAAGGGGAATTTTTCATAGGGCACCTATATTTGCCTAAGTTGCACATCCAGGCACAATGCTTGCTGTACTGGGTGATGCGCGGGGCCCAGACGTAGGCCAAGTTGGTGCATGGGGCACTTGTCCTGCAGCATTAGTATCTGCAGGGAAACAGAGAGACTCCACTGCTGGAGTATGATCACTCTACCATGAGCGATCATACTCCAGCAATGGAGTCTCTCTGTTTCCCTGCAGGTACCAATGCTGCAGGACAAATGCCCATTGCACCAACTTGGCCTACTTCTGGCATCACCCAGTACCGCAAGATCGGCGTGTATGGCAGTCAGTGTGTACATATTTATGTCTATTACGTATATCAGTGTAACAAGACAAGGAAATAAGGTTCCGTGACATGAAGACGCTTTATACTGTCCTGTCTGACAAATACTATGTGAGATTATATGTGACAACCAATTAACTGTTATACCATTTACGCAGCTTTATGGCAATATATTAACTTGATTTATATGATTGTCCTCCACATTGGATCCCCTTCAGTCGCTTGCTCTCGCCCAGCTCACAGAAGCAATGTAGTTGGATAGGAGGCTGCGTCTCCCATAATGCCATCTACTACCTAAGTATGCTGGGGGTTGTAGTCTCCTGGGGTTGCAGCTGTACCAGTTGAAGTTTAGATATTTAGCATTTTAAGTTGCATTTATGCCTGTAGCTAGAAAAATCCACTATATAACAGACTTACATACATATTGAGTCTATGTGCCCTTCTGCATTAACCTGGTCTTTTGAGATGTGCATTATTTACACTACAAATGGTTTTCTATCATCTAATAAGATACACCACACTGCTGGATTTACATTTGAATGATCCTTGTATATTGATTATATCCTTAGTTGTAGAGATAGATAATTGACTGCCCATAGTATGGAACCTGTGAGCTTAGCACACAGCTTAACTCCAGTGCTCTCTATATAATAATTAAGCAATGCGGGGGTTTTAAAACCATATACCTCCGAATGGTCCAGGTTTCCCAGGAGAGTCCAGATCTTGAGGCCCTATGGGCAGCAACCCCCCGTAAGTACATCACTGGTCATGATGAACCCTGAAAATCCCAGCACCCGTTACCACCTAAAAATGATGCATCGACAAAACCCGGAATATGTACACCTGCCTCTGGATTAAAAATCCTAAAAGTGTCTAAATTGGATCTGATGGAATATATCTACCCAAAAAACAAATTCACCTGTCAAATACACTATATGGACAAAAGTACTGGGACACGACCATTAGACCAACAGGGACTTTGATGACATTGCATTCTAAATACATAGACATTAATGTGAAGTTGGTCCCCCCTTTGCAGCTATAACGGCTTCCACTGGAAAGGCTTTACACAAGATTTCGGGGAGTTTCTGTGGAATTTTTCGCCCATTCATCCAGTAGAGCGTCTGTGAGGTCAGGCACTGATGTTGGACGAGACGCCCGGCTCACAATCTCCGTTCCAGTTAATTCCAAAGGTGTTTGATGGGGTTGAGGTCAGGGCTCTGTGCGGCCGGTCAAGTTCGTCCACCGCAAACTCATCCAACCATGTCTTTATGGACCTCGCTTTGTGTGCTGGGGTGCAGTCATGCTGGAATAGAAAAAGGCCTTCCCCAAACTGTCACTACAAAGTTGGAAGCATAGCATTGTCCAAAGTGTTTTAGTGTCCTGAAGCATTAAGATTTATTTTCACTGGGCCCAAACCTTGATTTCAATAATTATGAGGACTTTTGTCCATATAGTGGTGCACAAAGCAAGGTCCATAACCATAATTTCTCATTTTCAGATGTGTAGCTACTTGGGCTTTCAAATTGAATTACTAATATATTCCTTTACTAAATGTGATATACCGGTATTTTTGCCACCTTTTTTATTCATGTCAAACAATGGCCATTTCAAGTCAATTAAGAGCTCCATTGAGCAGATTTCTTTAAGATTTAAGAGAATTCTGACATTGTCTTCATTCAATAGACAAAAGATAAGATGTTTTACACCTAACGCTGCTTGCTGAGTGATTAAGGCAATTTCAACGATTATGCTCAGTATCCATTCTTTATGCAGTCAATGCAATTACAAGCAACTCTACTTGTATTTCAATTACTGCTTGATATATTGTTATCCAAAGTTCTAAATTACATTGTATCGGCTGGTAATTTTTTGTGATAGAATAATGCCAAATTAAATCTGTGATTGTAGAGAAAGCCTGTGTTCAGGAACTGAATAAAAAAATAATGAAGAATGTGTCTATAAAATTCTGAGAAAATTACTTTGTGCAACTTTCGTTGGAAATTATTCATTTTAAATTAAAAAAATGTATTTTAACATATGGTTTCCAAAATGAGGGCACTGGAGAGCGGAGAGTTCTAGATCAGCTCCGTATTTTTGTGGTGCCTGCTGTTCTGGTATAGAGAGGTCCCACGGTTTTATTCCAAATGCCACAGTTTTACCTGCTGATTATCTACCCCAAACTGTTGTAAAACCCCAAACTGTAGCACCCGATGTGGCTTGGGACCTGTGGTGGGTGACTATGGGGCTGGCACCACCTTTTCTTCTCGCACCCCTTGGTGCTTGGAGTATCTGCCCCTTTGCCCAGTGGAAATTACAGCCCTGAAGTTAAGGCACATGTGTTCTACAGTATGTTTTAATGCACGAAGCCTGTAGATTATTCCATTTTTTTTTAGAAATGTGTAATTATTCATGGTATCCTTTCTGTTCTCTCCTCCAAATGAGCCTTTCTCTCTTCAAAAGATATACACTTTTCATTCACTTTAATAAGTTGTGATCAATATCGTCAGGTATCCAAAGGGATTTTCTCTAAATCCATCAATTACATTCTTGGGCACTTTAATTGACTCACTTTGACTCTTTGTTTTGATTACAGGACAGGTGAAGTGAAAACAGCGACTTCGATGTCTGGAGCAAGAAGTCAATCGGAAGACAATAGTGTAAATCTTTCATGACAATTAACTAACTGCGCATGGAACAATGCCACTCTCCCTTGTGTGAACAAAAAAAGAATATTTATTGTACTCATTACGCCGGGTGGAACCGGCTGAGAAACGCATATGAAATCTTAGAATAAATTGAGCAGACAAAAATCTGCAGTCCCTGGTAATCAGATTTGCAATAATTCAAAATGTTGGGGGTACCCTCTCCCTTCCTTCTTACTATCTACCCTCTCCCTACCCCCCATTCTCACTATCTACCCCCTCTACCTTCTCCTCCCTTCTCACTATCGTCTCCCTACCCCCTTCTCACTAATCTACCCTCTCCCTACCCTTCTCACTATCTACCTCTCCCCTACTCCCCTTCTCACTATCTACCCTCTCCCTACCCTTTGTAGGTCACTTACCGGGCAGTCCTGTGGTGGGGGCACGAGGCCTCTGTCTTCACTGCTGAGCGCCGGGATATGATGTCAGACAGAGACAGACGCCTCACGCTCCCACCACTCCAGTTGGGGCATCGCTGAAACAGGTGGCGGCAGGAAGCAGAGGAGACAGAAGGGCACCGAGTGGTTGCTGAAAACGACCGCCTGGCACCCCTTGGGTCCCCCTGACTGGCAGAACTCCAGGGCCCGTTCGCAGTCGCGACCTCTGTTACCCCGGTAGTTCCGCCACTGCTGGATACTGTGTTGAGCCCCTCATTCACATATATGTATGCTACATTTTTGTTAGTAACTAAAATCTGGATCTACTTGTTAATATAAAATTGTCCCAATAATTAAACTTGTCACAAGAATCTAATAAATACACATTTCAGTCACCCAGTCCTGAAACTTATTTTTTCTTACTACTTTTTCTAATCAGCTGCGCATGCTGAAAATTTATGGGGGAAAAAATAAGCCATTGTTCCTGTCTATGGCTGATGCGCTGAAATCGAATGCAATCAGCAAATAATCAAGATTTAAAAAATCGAAATGAAAAGGGATTTAGGGCTTTCAGAACAAGTGATTAAATATGATTTAGAGTATGTAAGTCAGGGTAATATGCACACTCCTGGCTTTAATGGGCTTTTATCTGGGCCAACCGCCAGCAGAGAGCTGCATTTGGTAAATTAATCATACGCACATATTAAAATGAATTTTGTTGTTTATTGTACTTTATCACCTAATCAGACGAGGGGCAGATGCGACAGATGTTATTTTAATGGCTCCTCATTTAAATTAGAGTTGAATATTTAGTGAGTCTGGCAAGCGCGGCCTTTACACGGAATTTTAAGTATTAACGGAACCGTAAAGGATTGTAGCAGTCTGAGACTGTTCCCTTTAATAAATGAAATCCCTGCTACAGATTTCCAACATAGATCTGAAGACCGCGCATAAAGGAAAAATAAACAGTCGGCATCCTGTGCAGCCTCCGATTATGACTTGACTATGGGCTGCTAAGAGTCCTGAATTTTCTGGGACAGTCCTGAAAACCATTCATACATTTTGGCTGTTGGCTGTCCTGGCAAATGCACTTTTAAGCGGTAATGCGTAGTGGGATGGGGCTTTTTGTCACCCGTACACACTGTGACATCATCTAATGATGTAGGAGGAGTTGTGTATGACATCAAACACTCACAGCTTCACAGTGTAAGAAATTGAAAAGTGTTTATTGTGAATTCACAGGCAATGACAAAGTTCAAATCAGGTACTTACCTATGTATGTAATGTCAAGTGTAACCACAGGTGTCGCTATAGCAACTGCTGGGCCTCTAGTGGCCCTTCTATCCCTTTAACCCGCATAGTGGTAGGTATGGGAAAAAGAGGACTCTCAGCATTCATATAGTTTCCTGGTCAGTAATATAGTTCCCAAAACACACTCTGTGGCCTATTTCCCATCATATACTAGATACATTCACCACAAGTACAACAAAACCGATACGAGGAGTACAGAAAGGACCCAGTCATGGTGTACTAGCTATATAAAGGCATTGTTACCCCCCAAAAATGGAAAAAACAGTGGTATCCCCAAATTATTCAAAATACAGTGTAACAGGTGACAATTTATTCCTAGCCCATCCACCAGTGCATAGAAGGAATTCAATGGCTGCAGTGAGGTGTGATCCCCACGATATTATATGACATATCAAATCATTTTATGTATAAAATGTCATTATTATTCAGCCTCCCAAGAATTCAGCCTCCAGTGTGGTTTGAAGTTTTTTTTTAGATACAAACATAAATGACTATATATTAAGAAAAGCTGCGGTTACGACGCTCTGTCACACAGCACCCTTAATCCTGATATTATGAGTGGTACGAAGATTTGAATTCTCAGGTCAGAGGAATTGAGTATAATTCTACGGTCCCAAATGGCGAAATGTTTTATAGATTTCTGATTACTTTCTATAATCTAATACACTCGCGAAACCAATCAGTACACCCATTTCTGTTTACAATAACAAGGGAATGCACATTACTTAAAGTAACAAGTATTGGGTATGGAAGCATTCACTGATCAATAGCAAACAATCAAGGTTAATCGGTGCCCAGTTGTACAATCAATAATGTTTTCTATGTTTATTGAAGTAAACCTGAAATATGTTTTTGTTAAATTAACAAAGTCATAGCATGAAAACAGTTAAAACCATGAATGTAATAGGTCCTAATCTAGACGTTTATTCTTCAAGTCAAAAGTATACCCAGATCTCCCAGAAGCCTTGGAATTCTAAAAAATTACAGTTTACAACAATATAATTTATTTGTGTTCCACAAAGTACTAAATGATCTCGGTCCAAATGGAATTTTTTTATTGGTACGATTGACAAAACCCTTCTTTCTCTTATAAGTCAAGAAGTAGAAAAAGCATACTGATTTTTTTCAAATCTGATCATCCTGCACCCAAGTCCTGGGACATTTTTAAGCCGGCCATTTCAATTTATCTCCATCAAACAATATATTTTCTAGAACTAGACATACCAGACATATTTCAAATGCTAGTAGTTTAACTCTTTCCATGCACTAATTCTACTGCCAGCCTTTGTCAAACTTTGTGGTAGTAATTCAGTTACACATATTTTTTCAGTGTTACTGAATGCTTCGATATTGAGACATTGCAGCAACACCACCTGAGCAAGGAAAGCAATCGTTGATTGGTTTCTAAACTCATTTAACCTCATGACGTGCCAGTATATGATAGAAATGTGCAAAAAAATCCTCACTTTTTAGGGACCCCTGTACATACCGAGCAGGAGATGTTTTCAATCAAAAGCATCTTCTTACACCTACCGTACCTGCCCGGGGTCCCACGACGTGCTGCTGCTCACCTGCTGCACTAGCGGCATGACGTGTACGTCAACGTGGCCTGCCCGCGGCGCTCGCGTCATCCCGCTTGCGCAACGATGCTACATGTTTGTGTCACTCACAATGACGTCATACTTCGCCTTTTTCCTCCTATTGGCTGTTGTAGTTTCCCGCCATTGCTCCTATTTAAACCCTGAGTTTCACCTTATTAGTGCCCAATCAAAGAGTCTTTCTGTTGTTTGCTCGGGTATTTGGGTTTTCTAGTCTATTGTGTATCTTACATGTCTACCGTGTACCGAACCTTGGCTTGTCTTCCGACCTCGATCCTGTGCCGCCAGCCCCGACCTTGGATTTCCTTGACCTTGCATCTGTGCTGCCTCCCCCAACCTCGGACTTTGGCTTACTTTTATTCTACCACCTTGTGGGCCCTGTGTACCGTCTCTGCTACGTGGGTCCAGCTATCCTGTGTTCCCCAGGGCCCTGCATAACACATTTTCTATAAACCAAAAAGCTTCTGGCACCAAAAAAGACCAAATATATATATGTCCATTATAATGTCCATTATAAAGATAGCATACACTTAATTTACAAATGTAACAATCCTATTTTTTTGCTGCAACCAAACATTCAATCGGATTGAATAATCCTCCATATTAAGCATTTAACATTAAAATCCACATATTTCCTAATAACGTCTTAAATGCAAACACAATGTCTCCTCTTAATATGGAATCGTTATAGAATGGCATCAAAGCAGGGAGAATAATTAAAGAGAGATGTTTGATCGAAAGCCCTATACAGGCCTGCAGGATATACAGTGCCCAATGAGAATATCCAATAAGCCTCTTGTTTATTCATAATCTTTAGCAAATCCCTGTTTCTAGGACCCAATATTGTGCGTTTAAATCTAAATCCTCTTAATAAAGCGCTGTCACCAGTGTGCTTATCACAGTAATGAAACCAAGGGGTTTTAATTTATTGTATGCATCGTATTGAGCCACTCATACGCCGTTATGCCAAAGGAACACGGTAGCCCTCTAGGTCACAGCAATGTAGTGTGCTATTTGTTTACGGACATTGAATTTAACCCCTTAATGGCAAAGCCCGTACATGTACGGGCTCAAAATACATTGTTTTCAATGGGTGTAGGGACCGCCCATTGTCCTTAAGGGGTTAACAGCAGATCAGACCCATCCGGTCCCATCTAGTTGCCCGTTTTTCCTGCTGTAAAGACTCAAACCTCAAAGACTCGCATGCATGTCTAAATTTCCTCACTGTATTAATCTCTACCACTTCTGCTGAGAGGCTGTTCCACTCATCTTCCAGTATATATATATATTTTTTAAAAGGCTCATGACGTTAGTGACATTTTTTAGTAAATTTACATTCATACAGTAATATGCATAGTCTAATTAGATTTCAAGAGCTAGGGGGTCCTTATCTTACAGTATGATTGCTGGCCCATTGAAAGCATAACTCTTAACCGTTCAAATAGCCAGAAGAACATCTGGGGAAAAACGATGGGGCGCTGGGTGAAGACGCCATACACCAAAGATGGACCGGGCATGTCGGCGGTATGTAGAAAGTATGACAAACACCTTCTTGTCCTCAGTACAGCCAGTGGTATCCCAATTAGCTATTAACATACACAGCAGGCAGCACCTGGGATCCTCTTCTCCCTTTTTTTAATCCCCAAAACAGATGCTTCCTAACTAGGTGTATTACGATATTATTTAATACCTGATATAAGCCTTTCCCAGAAACTGTTGGGGAGTGGGGGGGTCTTAAAGCCGTTAATTAGTTCAATGGATTCCCACCTGACTACAGGTCGCAGCTGGAACCAAAAGCGGATGTTAATCTTGTGCATGACTGCATTTTTCCATTAACCCTTTACTATCCAATGACTATCCATGTAATATTTAGAGACATAGAATTAGTTCATATTTAGAGACATAGAATCTAATGTCAGATAAGAACCGTCTATTTTGCCCATTTTCAGTCCTTAATCAGTCCTTGGTCGTGTCTCAGATTCAGGATAGCGTTATGTCTATAGCTGGGAACCTTTAAGCTCCGGCTACTTTGCCCTTGTGGGATGAGGCCAGGACTGTCCGCTGACATCGATGAGTGGTACGGCTGACATCAGTGGCTGGTCCCTCTGACATCAGAGGGCATTCCCGATGTAATGATGTAATTTACCTTCTGTCCTCGCAACGTCATTTCTTCCCATTGTACAACGCTACAGAATACGAATAAGACGCCAGTCACGGTTATATTACTCAAAGGTCTCTGTTGTCGCAAAAGTTCCAATGTGACAATTTATTGGCCGGGTTGTATCTAAACATTTCCATAACTTCTAGGACTTCTAGGACTGTTCCACATAGATGAAGGTAACCACCGAGGTAACCACTTTTGGAAACTGGCCAATGTCAGTTATTAATGAATTAATTAGACACTATATATATAGTAAAAGGTGATGTTTATCTTGCACGGTAATTTATTTACAAAAATTTGTTTAACATGATGTGTAATTCAAAGGAACTCACCATGCACTTTAATTCATGAGAGGGCTTATGAACTTGTTCTGCATTTAACACTTTTGACCTAAAACAGACACTTATATGAAATATGGACACAGAAGCTTTAATAAACGACCCAATGTATTTCAGTTTTAGATAGAGAGGCCTAATGTCAATGTTTTTACCCCAATCTCAGGATGAGTGGGCAGATTCTCAGGGTTACAGAGTCTGGAGCCGATATTCTGGGTTCATTTGATGCATCTAATAAATCAAACCTTTTCATACTGTTATAGTCATAATTAACTAAATTTCACAATTATGGATAGACTTTATGTTTTGTTCATTAAGAAGGATGAATTTTGTTTCAGTTTGGAAGGTGGGAAGAAAATGAGGAAAAAACAATAAATTTTAAATGATAATTCTGAGCTTTCTCCTACCTTTTCTTTTGTTTAGTTGGGGCTCCTTCCTTGTTTTCAGACATTCGTATGAATGAACAAATGTAACAAAATTTATTAAAATAAAAATGTGTAAGTTTAGCTATGGTTATTGAAACCACCTGGTTGCCACCATTGTGAGTCACATCAACAGGATATTTATGATAAGCTATCAAACAGTTAGATTAAATGCATCTCAAGTGCTTTAAAAAGTCCCCAAGTTTGCCAAAAACGTTCATGCACCAAGTCAAGGTTATTTTTAACGAAAAAAATATTTGCTGTTTTAGTCCTTATGTCCCTCGCTCTTTACTCGTGAAAAAAACCCACAAATATCCTGAAATGGAACCTGTTAAAAAAACCTCTATAAATATATAGAGCAAGATTTTGCGATTCACATGCAGAAGCGTTCCTTTGCTCCCCGCTGGGATTTGAGAAGGACTCGCAATCTCTGAATACTTTACGAGGTCTAGAAAGATTTCCAAATGCTTCCCAACACTTCATGAAACCTTAGAAGAATGGAGGAAATTATTGCATTAAAAATTTAAACTCAAATTCTAATCCATTTGACTTTGTCAATGTCATTCCGGCCCCAGACTAAATATTTGTTCTGTATCAAGAGCCATGGCCATTAAAGTAGATATTGTGAAATAAATGTATATTTTATTATTCTGCTGAACTATGTTACAGGGCATTTATTAATTAAATAAAACTACAGGAGGTTTGTATGGTGCTCACAAAAATAGCTTTACGATTAATCACATACAAGGTGAGGAGGAGAACCTAGAGAAAGTTTGGGGAACTTTAGAACTTTAGGATAAAGTGATTGTATGCATTGGTTTAATCTATAGATCCTCTGGACACACAGAGGAGATAAACAACAAATACTGGAGGAGGAAAGAGTAGCGTCTACAAACAGACTCAAAACGAGGAAGATGGGAGCAAATATAAAGCTAAGCTTAAGGAGGCAAAAAGCATTATTAGAGGCTAAAATTTCAAGGTTAAAAAAGGGTAATTAAACCATTTTTAGACATATTTATATATACGTCAAAGAAGAAAACATAAACCAAGGATAATTACACAAAAGACAAATAAAAAGAGTTATAGAAATTAAGATAAAGATCTAGCCGACTGCTTGAATAAATACTTCTGTTCTGTTGTTACAGAGGAAGGCGAAGGACCCCAGTTACCAAATGGAAATTGGCTGAGATGTTAAACAGGAGTGTTTACAGAAGAAGTTCTACTTGAACTTCCCAAAGTAAAAAGTGAGAAATCCATGTGACCTGATGGGATACACCCGACATTATTAAAAGAGCTTCGACGTGTCCTGGCAAAACCGCCAGCGGATCTATATAACCAGTCGCTAATGACGGGAATAATTCCAGAAGACTAGAAGTTGGCAACCTAGTAGGGAAGACCAGTAATTGGCAGTTTCATAGAAACTGTTATAGGATAGGATTCTTAAATATCTGGATGTTAATGGTTTGCAAAATCAGAAACACGGGTTTATTACCGGAAGATCAAACTTACCTAATTTACTTTACTTAAACAACTAAAATAATGGCAAAATCAGAAAATTGAGTGGAAATATTAGCGCACCTCCCAACATACAATATATTAGAGTAACTCCAGTTCAGTCCATAATAAAATGCAAACGCATCATAGCATGACTAACGTCTCATCAATAGGCGTAATCAGAATTACTGAACTGGCGTTATTCGGATATATTGTCAATTCTCTGATTTTCCTCTATATCCAACAAAGTGTACCATCTATAGCCGCGCTCGTCCATGGAAGCCATCATTATTGTATACAGGTGTCAGGTATTTGTCTCTGTCCTTTGTATAACTAAAATAATTGACCAGGAAGTAGGAGTAGACATCGCTTGTCTAGGTTTCAGTAATGGGGGACATTTGGCACTGCCCCCCATTAACTCATAAATAAATCGCAGTGTTTGGGTTCGGATGCCAAAATAGTTGACTGGATAAGGCAACGTCTTTATTTAAATATATTTATTAACTAAAGGGAAATTGTCTTCCTTTTGTCTTAGAGATCTTTGAGACTTGGGAGTTATATTTCACTTGAAAAGAAAAATCCATAGCATAGCAGATGTACGTTAGATTACATAGCAGACCAGCGCTACGGAATATGATGGCGCTATATAAGACAATAAATAACAATAATCATTCCCTAGCGCATTATAATGAAAGGCGGTAGGATTGATTTAAAATAACAAACTGGTACAAAAGGAGAAGAGGGCCCTGATCTTGTGAGCTTCCAATATTTTTTTCCAAATGGGGTATATAAAAATAATAAACCAAAAAAAAAAAAGTCTTGTTTTTATTCTGTTACGGATAAATCAAGTATTTAAATAACAAATAGATGTATATTTAGCTGGGTATTTTCTCTCTCTGAGATTATTTCTAATATTTTTCATATTTTTTAAGGATTTTTACACAAAAAAAAAAATATAAAGTGCACTAGGCTAAAGACACTGAAATATAATAGCTGGAAATTATTGAGGATATAAAAAGAGATATTCCAATCAAAATTTTGGAAGTAGTGTACATGTATGATTTTTTTTTTTATTCAAATACATATGTGTGTTAAATTAATGATTAATTTTGTACTAAAATATAAAAAAACAAATCTGTGGGATTTAAGATGGAAAATACACTTCAAAGTTATCAGAGATTTTAATTTTGAAAGATATTTTCAAGATGCAAAATCTTAAATTAATTTATGTTTCAACATTCCAAATCAAATAAAAACTGTAACTGATGGGATATCGCAGTATTTCAGGGATTGCTTTTTTTATAACTATGTGTAGGAGTCCTTAGCCTGATTTAATGTCTCTACAGTGAAAATTATCACAAAATAAATGAATTCACAATGTTTTTGGCAAATTTTGAATAAATTTGATGAATATAGCATAAATAAGCATTATCGTGGTATAGGGGGAGCAAATAGATACGCTAAAGCAAACTGGACATACATTCTGACATCCATATGATTGTTTGTCACAGCTTTGCGGAATTTAATTTTTATGAATAAAATCAAACCAAGAATAAAAAAAAAATTATCTGGCTATAAAATGTTGAAATAATTTTAAAAAGACAATAAAAATAGCAGAATAGGATTAAGAGAAGAGGGGAAAAACATACAAGCTCATTTCAATAAATTAATTAAAATCTGCGAATTTTGGATGCAATGTAAATGGTATGGAAATATTTAATCTATATTACTCTCTTGTGACCGCGACCTCTAACCTCAAATCCCAACCTTTGACCTTATTTAGTACATCCCATAGGACACAGCTAAATATAACTACATTGTTTCATAAGCAACGGCTCATACATCTTTTGTTAACATTGTGTAACTTCATTACATGTCGCCAGCTGGGTTTCTTTAAGTGTATTATAAAATAAATTGGAAATACCTTAGAGTCACAATTAAAAAATATACTCCATAAATTATTAAACAAAATAAAGTTCTAAATAACATACGATGAATCCTTTTTGATGTTTTAATTACAAAGGGGTGTGGGGGGGGTAATGAACCTAATTCACAAGAAAAATTTGCAGTCACTTTTTAATTGTGTTGAGGGGAATCCAGGCCAAAATAATTATTAATATTTTATAAAATAATATATTCATTAAATGTATGTCGATAAAAACACCTAGGAAGCAATAAATACCTACGTAATTGATTCAAATTTTAGATACAAAATTGAAGCAAGAGGCGTATATTATGTATGCCCTATTAAAGGTACAGTGAAGGAAAACATTTTTGATCCCCTGCTGATTTTGTACGTTTGCCCGCTGACAAAGACATGATCAGTCTATAATTTATTTGAACAGTGAGAGACAGAATAACAACAAAAACATCCAGAATAACAAATTTCACATAAATTATACATTGATTTTGCATTTTACTATCAATAAGCAAAATGTCTGCCTCCCAGGTGTCTTTTAGCTGATATTAGGAGCAAAGGGAGTGCTCCTAATCTCCATCTGTTACCTGTATAAAAGATAGCTCTCTACACAAGCAATCAATCAGATTCCAAACTCTCCACCATGGCCAAGACCAAAGAGCTGTCCAAGATGTCAGGGACAAGATTGTAGACCTACACAAGGCTGGAATGGGCTACAAGACCGTCGCCAGGCAGCTTGGTGAGAAGGTGACAACAGTTGGTGTGAATCTCCCTCGGTCTGGGGCTCCATGCAAGATCTCACCTCATGGAGTTTCAATGATCATGAGAACGGTGAGGAATCAGCCCAGAACTACATGGGAGGATCTTGTCCATGATTTTAAGGCAGCTGGGGCCATAGTCACCAAGAAAACTCAACTCACCGTGTTTGGAGGAGGAGGAATGCTGCCTATGACCCCAAGAACACCATCCCCACCGTCAAACATAATGCTTTAGGGGTGTTTTTCTGCTAAGGGGACAAGAAAACTTCACCGAATCAAAGGGATGATGAATAGGGCCATGTACCATCAAATCTTGGGTGAGAACTTCAGCCAGGGCACTAAAAATGGGTCATGGATGAGTATTCCAGCATGACAATGATCCAAAACACACGGCCAAGGCAACAAAGGAGTGGCCCAAGAAAAAGCACATTAAGGTCCTGGAGTGGCCTAGTCAGTCTCCAGACCTTAATCCCATAGAAAATCTGCGGAGGGAGTCAAGGTTTGAGTTGTCAAACATCAGCATCGAAACCTTAATGACTTGGAGCAGATCTGAAAAGAGGACAAAATCCCCCCCTGGGATGAATGCAAACCTGGTGGCCAACAACAAGAAACGTCTGACCTCAACAAGGGCTTTGTCACCAAGTACTAAGTCATGTTTTGCAAAGCGGTCAAATACTTATTTCACTAAGTAAAATGCAAATCAATTTATAGCTTATTTGAAATGCGCTATTCTGGATTTTTTGGTTGCTATTCTCACTGTTCAAATAAACTATAAACTAAATTATAGACTGATTGTGTCTTTGTCGGTGGTCAAACGTACAAAATCAGCAGGGGATCAAATAATTTTTTCCTTCACTGTATACAGCACTGGGGGTATATTACTATATACAGCACTGGGGGTTATATTACTGTATACAGCTCTGAGGGTATATTACTGTATACAGCGCTGGGGGTTATATTACTGTATACAGCGCTGGGGGGTTATATTACTGTATACAGCACTGGGGGTTATATTACTGTATACAACACTGGGGGTTATGCTCAAGGAGAAATATAAATATATAGTAAATGGGATAAAAGTTTGGGATGAACTGGGATGGAGATTGTGAGCCGGGTCTTCTCGTCCAACATCAGTGCCTGACATAGAATTGTGGAATGTGTTATAGCGGCAAACGGGGACCAACGACATATTAATGCCTATGTATTTAGAATGTGATGTCATAAAAGTCCCTGTTGGTGTAATGGTCAGGCGTCCCAATACTTTTAACCATATAGTGTATGTTACTGTGTGCGAGTATGTTAGTGTGTGTAAGTATATAACTGTATGTGTGTAAGTATGTTACTGTGTGTGTGCATGTTAGTGTGTATGTAAGCATGTTAGTATGTTATTGTGTGTTGGGGGGAACTTGGGGGACTCCACCGTACATCTTGCATGTATGGGTAAAGTTCCCTCTCTCTCGAGACTTCGCTATAAGTCTGCCAGTAAAAAGGAAAACCTCAAGATGTTGAAAATTGGTTCAAGTAAAAGGCTGCATGGCTTCGCTACTGCAATAATCGTCTTAAATCCTTTATCAACAGTCATTGTTGGTGGTGGCAGCGCTATCCGATCTATCTTTATAAACCGTGATACTTTATTGGCAGAAGGAAGCAGGTGCTACGAATGCAAGACTTGGGATTAATGTTTAAGTAACTTTACAATCCCAGAGCTCAAGGACGTCCTCTCCAGGGGAAGGGGTCGTCGCCGGCTGCGAGAATATCCTTCTCCTGCCAGTGACATTGCCCAGAGCGGCGTAACTGCGCATGGCACAAAGGTATCGCTTTCCACGAATCGATTCACGGGGCGAATTCTAGCTGCCAAACTCTCCTGCTCTACAAAACAACGAAGAATGAATCTTAAGTCCAAAAGAATATCACAAGGCTTGGCTACAAAAGACTAACAATACTTTTTTGTTCTAAAGAGAATTACTGTTAATCAATTACGACGAATGTCCAGACTCCAAAGATTCCACAGTCTTATTAACATCTCACAATATATTTTATATATAAAATTTGAGTTCTGTGTTAACTTATAATGTGTTTGCCAAATGGGTAACATACTTAACGTTTCTACTTTGGAGTCAGGCTTCCAGAAAATGATCTTTGAATATATAATCAGATCGAGAGATGAATTGCTCTTTCATGCTCAGGTAACAATATAGTTGGACTTCCCTTGAGGACCTACAAGCAGCTAACCCTATACTTTGCCTATTTTCCAACTCAATGCCCTTGATATATAAAATCATCCTCCTAGCTGGTCCTTAATTACAATCCGGCACCAGTGCAAGTCTTTGGGTTCTATTAGTTTACAGCTAGAGATGTCATACACCACAAACCACATTTAAGGGTTTTTTTTATGCAGGAAGGGAGATATATTTATGGGTAAAGGATAAAAATCCATACAAGTTCTTGTTGGAATGCTGAAAGATTAATTTCACGCAATAGTGTATCCGTCTGTCTTGTTGCTAGTTAGCAAAGCTTACGAGGCTGTCTTGCACATGGGTTGGACGGTGGCGAAGAGCCACGTAAATCAATATGCCCACATTCCCCATCTGTATAACATTTGACTTCTTACGAATGATCAATGGAGTCTGCATGGAAGTCTCCCAGGAAATGTGAGACTGCGGAGGCCAAAGCAATTTCATAGAATAGAAAAATAAAGTTTATTACCTATGCAGTTGAGTGAGTGGGGATTTGACATGCTCTCAAGGTTAAGTTCAGAAAAAAATACATGACAATATTATTTATTCTAAACAATTTTAAAAAAAGCGTAATATTGGGGAAAAACACAAATTTTATTTAAGAATATAATGCTTTTAACGATATACATTTTTGCACCCCAAAATTCATGTTTCTTAATGTGGGTCGTTTAGAATGAAAAAAAAAATCGACAGTAAATCTTCATAGGTAGTTCTAGTCCAGGTGTCAACACCTGTGTTGGGGGGGGGGCAAGGGGAGTGGCCAAAACCAGAAGTGGGTGGGGCCAGAGGCAAAGCCACTTGCCTTACCAAAACAGCCACCACCTGGCTTCATATTGTCACATGGTGGCTACGTCGGCGCCACAATGGAGGTCTCTGTGGCAACAGCACAGACCTTCAATGATTTTACATCCCCAACTGGCCCATGATCCCCACTGCACGTGACTTTGACCTGTGACAACCAGGTCTCTTTGGAGGTATGTATTTATTTACCAACCCCAGTGATCTTCTGATGCAGGAACAGCTAAGACCTAAGCAAGTTGGCTGCTAATTTTCAAGGAAAAGCACTGGATATGTGGTTCTTTTTATGATTATGTGAAAAAGTTTGCCAAACAATAGATGTTATTCCCACAGACAATCTTGGGTGGGTCTCATGTGATCACTGTGGGAACCTTCCATCCCATGGTGTTGGTAGCTGTATTGATTCCTGTGATCTTCTCTTTTGGTCTCCATTGAGGTTCCTCTGGAGTCTCTGCTTTCCACACTCTCCAGTTGGTCCAAATAGTTTGAGGATTTTTTTGCCTTCAGAAAAAGAGCCTTAACTGAACATACGAAATGCACCAAGATATATTAGATAATTCTTATGCATTTATTACAACAAAGCAATCTGTCACATTTATCAGTGGAAAACATAATGTAGGTTATATGCTGGAGAAAAGTTGGGTATGGTGAACCACCCTGAGTAGGACTTTTTACTGACACGAGTGGGGAATCACAATGACTGCATGGAGTATGTTATGGATGAATTTCTAACCTGATTAATTAATGAATGGCAAAGTATCAGATATGGCTGATCGATGGTGTAATAGACACAGGACAACCATACATTGCCACATTAATTACATTTATAGAGCTTTGATGTCATAAGGACTTCAATAATAAGAGTAGTTTACACGTGTTGGGGAAACTTGACCTACATCCAAGTGGCAAAGTAAAAACATGTTTAACAACTTGCACAGCAGCAGGGTTATCCAACCTGAATCCTTGCGGAATATCGACAAGTTTGTTTTTTTAGAGCCATATATACCAGAGTGCTTTGCTTAGTGATGAAAATAGCAAACGTTAATTTATTGATTCCCTGTTAATTAGGAAAATCTTAAAACCGTCAGGCCGGCTGTCTCAAAAGACAAAGTCTGGAGAATAGGGCTCAATAAATGCCCTTTAGTTTGGAAACAGTTGTATTGCTCCGCTGTTTGATCTGAGTCTAAAGACAACACTGTAGTGAAAATACATGTTTTCTTTAACATAAATGCATCATAAACTTTCATAAAGTGTCTGAGGGAAGGACAAAGACCACAAACTGTAGCTTTTAGCAGGTTTGATAGTCAAAGCATGGAATGCAATTGAAGAGGAACCTGTCTTCTGTCTTCAACCAAACCCACCGATGCCCTAATACACGCTCCCTATGTTGCATCCACACTATCTAAATATCTAAATAATAGAATGTGTTGGTCCAAGTCACAAACCCAACAAAATAAACACAAAAATAAAGTATCTGCAGTTTGCTACACTGACCATGGACTATACCGCTTTAAGTCAAAATAAATTTTTAATAAAAAATGAAATCAACTCATGCGAGTTGACATCAAGCCAACATCAAGTTGAGTAACTCAACTCGCAAATTTACTCTTGCCTACTGTGGAGGAGTGGAGTTGAACAAAAATAGGTATGTGGAGGAGGTGAGTTGATCAAAAATGTATATTAGTACCAAAAAATAAAAGATGCTTTCGCAGGAACAATTAATTGTCTCAATGTCTTCTTAAGCCAAGTCATGTGTTAGGACAAGCTTTTAAGAGTATCAGCTTCCCTTAATGAAGTCTAAAACAATACTCAACACCAAAACAGATGTGTATATAGGTCTTGGCTCCAAACATGATGGGGAGACCCATTCCAATTCCATCAGTCTATTCCGTTTCCACTTGGGAAGATGAAATAATTTTTAGCTCCTGTTATGAAAACAAAAAGTAGCTTTTTTTTTTACTACCCTAAAAATATTTTTTACTTTGTATTTTTTCAAAATGCATAATAAAAACAAAATAAAAAAAACTATATGTTTTGTTTGGTGCAATTCCATAGATCGATTTTCGTCATTCAGCTAAATGTTAAAAACTATAAACAATATCTAGTTATGTATTATTATTCATGTTTATCTCTGCATGGAACAGTCCATCAAGCTTGGTTGGATCCACTAGCGGAACAAAAGTATAAAAGAAACATTGTTGTTGTAAATAAATAAAAATCAATGACATGCGCCAATGGATTTGGAACTCCCTATGACCACTTTTAATTATGTATTCCAGAGCCCCAAGACTGAATGGGGGTCATTAGTAACCATCCTTAAATTTGTTTCATTCTCCTCAACATTGACAGCCTGTCAATCCATCCTCTACTAATTTATGTTAATGCTCCTATTTTAGTCTCCCCACAGAGTTTATGTTTGCCAGGGCTCCACGCGTGAATATAATTCACGGTATTATTGTGCGGTTTAAGTATTTCAAGCGGTGCTTATCAAAATTAATAACGCAAATCATGCATGATCTCCATGGAAAGCATGAAGAGCCTAAAATGATTTATATGCTTTTTGTATTATATTCCAAAGTATTAAAGGAGTCCTGCGTCATTTCTCTTTATGTTGATCTGAGTACTGTCATAGAGTTCCATTATCGCTTCTATGTGTGCCATCTCTGTTTCATCTCTGTTTATCAAGGAGTAGTTCTACTCAGCCATTAAGGACACAGAAATAATAGAATGAATATCAATTAGCCACTCGTTTAGCATCCTGTAAGGTATGTTCATATCAAGGGTCATTAGCGAGACTACAAAATGTTTTTATGGTTCTCTGCTGGATACATTAATGGAGTTAGCTGACCAAGCCATTTAACGATGACTATTCCCTCCTAACACCCTCAACCAGTGACCAAAGAAACCACCTGCCATGTCCATGTTCTCCATATCACCCTCGGTGCTATCAACTCAAACAGTCCTCTCCTAATGTCTCTGGTGGTGCCATGTAGATGTTAGATCATGAATGCCATGCACAGTGTTAGAAAAAAACCCCATAAATGTATAAAAAGCATAATTCTGTGATATTATGCTCTCTCTCACACAAAATCTTTATACAGAGTTTAAACCCTTTTTGATCTAAGAGCTGTACAGTCAACTAATGACAATTCCCCCAGGTAACACTTGAAACACTAAAAGGTCTTGTCATCCGCTGGGCACCATTGGTGAGCAAGACATGTCAGGCAGTATTGTGCTTCTTGATGAAACGTCTTCATTAGGTTCTACTGGGATGTGATTGACATTTCCAACTCCCAGTCTCTAAAGACGGATTTGACTATACAAGCATCCGGTAGCTTCCAATTAGGAACCCAAACTTACAAGACTGTAATCTGCGTAATATTTCAAAATGTCACGCTACGAAACCTAATGTCAAACTAGTTAATAAAACTTAATCTTTATTTTTTGGTTGGGGAAAAATAACTATCGAAAAAGCTCAGCCAAACCGACCCTGAGAGATGAAAGAAATGAAAAATCATGTAAGCGTAATACTGCAGAAGAAGCTCCATGAATGTGATAGACTTTGGTCATACCCGATAATTAAACTACGCTCTACATCAGCGTTGCTGTTTCCAGGTCGCTCCTGCTTTATGGCCGGCAGAACATGTGTAGAATGTAGTTTGTATGGATTTTTCCTCTCTATTAGTTCTGCAACACCAGACAGTACGCACCACGGAAGTGAGAGGTGTGGACAATCTTCCTGGGGAGTTCTCTGCGAATCGACATTCTATATTCTAAGGAAATCCATGAACGCTCCCAAAAACACTGGTTTTGAGATGACCCTGGTTGGGCCGCTAATACGAACGATCTTTTACATCTACATGTAGCTTCATCACCCATGTACGGTAAGGCTGGGTCCTGTGATGTCTTTCATCTGTTTCTCTCCCAATTATGTTACTGAAAGGAATCGAGTGAAAAAACCAAGCATGACCCTGTTGGAAATCAGCGTTTCTTGTTGTCACTAAATTATTAATACAAAATACAAAACAATACAATAAAAGTGTAATACAAGCTACCGTAATTCCTGTAATTCAGGGTGAACTTTTTCTTTAGGGAGCCTACAAACACTGAGCTATCTCCAGGCTGTGGCCAGCCCCGGTGAGCTTCTGCTGCAGGAAGAGTTTGGCTGGCCCTGTATAATGCATAGTTAAATAAGTGAGATTTCTCCTAACCCATGAATTATGCATCATACAGGGCTATCTCAACCCCTCTTGAAATCTGCCAGTGTTGCCCATCAGAATGATTACTGAAGTGACAACTTTCCTGCCAACTCTACTTTCCTTTATTAAATAAACTTTTTTTTGAGAAGGTCTCTAAGCTGACAGGGCGTGTATTTATATATTTTGCTCTTGGTGCCTTGTGGTTTCTATCTCAGGTTTGGGTGGAATAACAGAGCTACCTTTTTTAACTTTAACAAGTGGGATTTTAGAAGAGACGCGTTCTCACGGCCGGTGTATTCTTAGAACGACATGTAAAGCCTCACGAGCTTCCAAGGTCTCAGAAGACCCCGGAGAAGGGACAGGGCATCACAGTCTGTGAATAATTTGGCATACTAAAAGTGCTAAGTACTCCGAGTCGCTGGCAGACACGCATTTGCGTAAATAAAACTAACACATTTAAATGAGTTCTATGTGTAACGGCGGTCTCTGGGGCTGGAAGTATAAAGAACCCTTTGCTACTCTCTGGCCTGCATTAGCGCCTCGAGGAACTTGTGTTAAATTTGTTGTTTGCTTCAGGATGATGAAGACATGAGAGTTGTACATCGGAAGGATGAGAATCTCGCAGGTTCAAGAGATGTGATGAAACTTTTAAGTGCCCCATCATCTAAGTACTGCCAGTAATACAACAAAGCCCTTCCTGGAAGATAAGGAGAAAGTCTATTTTTATCAAGAATCATCAAAGGCATTGGGGCGCCCCAAATAATGTCTCCCCTTGCTCTCTCCCCTACTAGTAAAAGGCTGCCTGATCCAATTAACGACATTGAAAAAGAGATAACGTAATCGGGAGGAGATTTCTTAAAAACCACAGGTATAAAGGTGTGCAACCAAGAAATATAACTTAAATTGGGCATCATAAGCTTCAGTTTTGGCCTTCCATGAGTATTATAGGTATAAGCCCTCTCCTCCATGTGTCATGTTTATGAGCATTGTAACCTAAAAACATGACATTTGCCAAAACTAGATTGTGTGAAGCGATCGTAGTCAGTTATTATAGGATAAAAATCCTATAATACACATGCTGATCAGTAGAATTGATTATTGGTTAAAGAGTTTGCTTTTCTAAGGTTCTAATCCTATTTCTGAAGATAATTTACTCTATTACTATGTTTCCTTAACCATGGTTTTTTTCTTTTCTTTTAGTACTTCAATTACTACAGGAAGAGTTCTCATAAATAATTCCTACATTATTCTGCACCCCAGGCAGGTGTCCTCTAGAGGCGTTTTTCTGGACATGGAATATTCAGTTCTAAATTATGAGCAACACATAAGTGTATTATATGGTTTGGATACATATTGTTTTTTTTAATCTGCATAAATATGCCCATAGCATAATCCAGACTGGGTCATAACACAGCCCTGGTCTTCCAATTCACAACCAATCCTCAAAGAACTCAACAGTCAAGAACTTTGATGTATTGATCTGGACAAAGTTTTACAAACTCTATGGCTGTTTAAATTCTAAGGGACTCTCTTATTAAAAAATTAACTTTTTAATAGTCCATTACTAGTCATATGGATGCAATAATACTCCATTAGTAAGTGGTAAAGACATTCTAGATTTAATCACCTGTGTTCAGGCAGAGGAGTGAACTCAACCCCAAAGAAGATTGTCTTATGCCAATTTGAATCAATAAGATCAACGGACAATGCTTGTTGACTGTCAAATGGCTGAGGCTTCTTGCTGCTTGACCGTATAATAAATTATCACATGTATAGAACTGAACAAAGGTCCCGGCTATCAGCGATCGCTACAAAATTCTGTTCATTGGGGCCGATGTCAATTTAGAAAGGCGAATAGGGCATTGCGGGAGGTTTGGGTTGTCATACTACTGACTTGTGTATCCTGACCATCCAGTTTGCCTTAAACTTTGATTTCCTGACATACTCTTTGTGACTCCTGTCCTTTATTGGAGCCTGAACCTTGCAATCTCCACTCAGTACCTATACTTACCTGCTTTCACTGAGGCCTCCTTAGTGTTGGGATCCTGGTTTTCTCCTACCGAGGGCTTTTCCCTTGGTGGTCATATTCTGGGCAGAAGAACTTCCTTGGTAAGTGCCTCTGGTGTGGGCAGAAGTGGAGAACAGTCCTTAGTCGTTTCAGGCATCCTGACATCCTGGTTAAGGTCTCATCTATCTGTTGTCCCAGCAGGTGTTCCTATTAACAGGTTAGTAGTCTATTGTTAGTTACGATGAAGATGAGAGGTAAGGAAGTGAGATATTAAAAAGTAAAGTAAGAATGCTGAAAAAAGACATGTTAACAGCTGTGTAGGTGGAATAAAATAGGGTGAAGGAACAGCCAAACTCACTAACAGGGTGAGGTTGAGGTTGTCAAAAGTCATACACCATGGCAAGACTGGGCACAGCAACAAGAGACACAAGGCAGTTATACTACAGCGGCACGGTCTCTCCCAGTCAGAAATTTCAAGGCAAACAGGGGTTTTCAGATCTTCCGTTCAAACACAAAGGAACAACCAATGTGGAGGACCATAGACGCAGTGATCAGCCGAGGAGACTTAGTGCAGCAGATGAAAGACACATCGTGATTACTTCCCTTCACAGCCAAAAGTCAACTATTCACAAAACCCCAGGAACTGGAGTGCAGAAAAATGACAGCAGGCGCTCTGGAGTCCAAACGTGAAATAAATATATATAACAGCATGAGTGTTTGCCGGAAACAACGAAGCATGGTGGGGACTGGACATGGCGCAAGCTTGGGACAGCAAACGGTTGTGGATTTAGTCAGAATTAATGATCTCCTGAATGCTAAGAAGTTCAGTCAGATATTTATCCATCATTAAAGCCATCAGGGAGGCATCTGACCGGCCCCAAGTTTACTCTGCAGCATGACAATGGCCCCAAACATACACCCAAAGCCATTAACTATCCTCAGCTTAAAGAAGAACAAGGAGTCCTGGACGTGATGTTTTGTCCTCAACATCATGGAGTCCTCAACATCATGGGATTACATGGAGAGAGAAAAGCAACTGCAGCTGCCTTAATCCACAGAAGAACTGCCATTAGTTGTATGCAGATATTGATCTGATTTAGATTTTTCTTCTGTGACCTCACTTTCCATTTTGTTAAATCCTAAAAAAAAACTATTAACATGTCTATTTTTGAAATCAATCTTACTTCACAGCATTTTGTCAGACCTGCCTAAAACTTATGCATTGCAGAGTTTCTTTTACGCACTTTTTTCCCCCCCAAAACAAATAACAGTCCGTTGGGTAAAGACGTAAAGATTGAACACCCCATTAATGACTCTATAATGTAAACTACAATGAAGGTAATGGAATTTTGATTATTTTTTTTCCCAAATAGCCCAAATATAGGCAGGCGTAATAAGAAAGCCACAGGATGCTGCCTGGCGTAGGAACAGGTACATCAACAGAAACCGGGGGGGTGATAGCCCTTTATAAATCACGGGAAAAACTCATCAGGAGAACTGTTTTTTTTAGATTTTTAAATATAAATACATTAAAGGTCGTGCAGAGGTATATTAAACCCTCAACGGGCAATAGACATTACTACACGGGTGGTCTTCACACTTACATTGGGTTAGGATCCATAATATAATATAAACTGAAACGATGGAACTTGATTTTTACATTTATTACAAACTGAATCGTAACCAACTAACCCTTCTACCTATGCTTCCTGCTTTGATGAAAGAAGGTTAAAAAAAACCCAATTATGCTATTTTTTTTGGGGGGGGGATCCTTTGTGATTCCAAAAACAAAAAGCAATCAGATTTCTTGGATTTACTTCCTCGCTAATATTTATTTCCCTATCCATTACTATGAAATCTTTATCATCTTGTCTTATGAATAAAATTCTGCATTTTCCTGAAGTAGAAATGGGGGTCTATTCACTAAAGCCGGGGATTACAGGAGAGTTGCAGTTTCCACCTACAGACTTCATAATACTTTAGAAATCCTGCATAATGTATAGTTAAATCAGTATGGCTATGTAAACATTACCTTAACTTATACATTATGCAGGGCCAGCTTAGCGCTCCTTGCAGAAGAACCTTGCCATTGTTGGCCCTTCTTAATGCTCAATGAATACTGTTTAGTGAATAAACCCCCAGACCCTTTTAACACAAGTTCATATGTTAGCACCGCATCCTGGCGCCAAGAGTGTTAATAGCCACTCTTTGTCACAAAAATGTGTCCATGACAAGGGCACCTCTCTGTCTGAGCAATTAAAACCAATTGATTCCTTGAGCGTTTTTCTTCTGTACGGTTGGATCAGTTTTCCGAGCGTTGATGATAAATTCTTGTGATATATCATAAGACCAAAGTATCATGGTCTTTAAGATGATGCGTTGAGAATGTGGCTTGTGTAAGTGTAATGATGTCATATCATAAAACCAGTCTAACATTAGTATTTCGCTCTTTAACCATTTCAGTGCTGCAGGGCTAAACAATTTATTGGCCACTGGAGTTTTAAAAACTCAGAACCCTGTGCTATCTAAAACAAATAAAATGATACACCCCGGGGACATCTTTATGTACCCCATGGTAAGAATACTTGGTATCCCGAAGGTAATTTCCTAAAGCTTAGGGGACCCAGACTGCTGCTCTTGTCCGTACTGGATTATGCATTAGGCACATGCCTAAGGGCCCCTTAGCTCTTTGGGCCCCATGTGTCTTAATATATGATCTGTCCAGTGCAAATGAGAAAAAGTACCTGGGAACCCTGGACTATGTTTACCTAGAACCCGCAGGGGCTTTAAAACTAAAACGTAACTATTTCTTTCAATGCAAGCCCAGAGATAACAAACCTTATCATAATAAGTTAAAAGGAAGCCATTTCAAGCGAACTTCATTTCTCTTCTTCATGTGCAGTTTTTCCGATTGCTTTCTCCAGGCCATTACCAGAAGTTCATTTATAGCCATGAAAGACCTTTCTAACTCGTTACCTCCACTCACTTGATATGATTTCATTAATATAGAAAAACGTATACATGGTAGAAAGTGATGTGTGGCTGTATGTAACGCATTAATGTTCCCCCGAATCCATACTTTATAACTTTACAGGCTGGGACGCATTTATGACATCACACAAGGCTTTGACCCAATGTTATGGGTCATTCCAGCTCCTGGGCACTGCGCATGAAAAGCCAGGATAGCCAACCATGTCAACTAAGACTATAGATCCCGCAGGTACGGCTTATGTCTTAACTTTACTGGATACCGGTCACTATAGCGGGTGCCTGGCACGTGGCCCGCAGAAACCTGGGGCTTAGCCTCTGGGGGGCTTCTGTAGTTCCAGAAACGGTGAGCCCATTTCTGCAAATGGCCACGACACTCTTCCAATAAGCCAAATTTCTATCCTTGTTTATAATATTGTTTTTCCATCTTCCTAATTATCGGGAGAGAAAAAAAAATACCGTAGTTAATAAAAAAAAAAAAAACTGCATAAGAAAACCCAAAATGATTCCAATATTTCCATCTCATCGCAGATGTAACTGCGAAGACCATTTAAATGGGACTTTGCTCGGATACTTGCCAGGTCTGTAAGAGCTGTCTGTTATTGAACCTCTTTAAACACCCTGTAATCAAAGCGTCATTTACCCAACTCCGTCCCATCATCCGACTGCTCCCTTTCAGCGCGCCCGGCCATGCGTATAAGCAGGCGATGCACCGCGTCGGTACTCAGTCAAGGAAAGCTTTGCTGATCGAACTTGGAAAGAAATGACAGTCTTTTCAGTGTAACAAAATCAATCAGACGAGATAAATTACTATAAGCAGCACCCGGGAGCAAATAGCATCTGATATGCAATACTTTATTTCTGAAACACTTTTAGTTCAGATTTATCTCCTGCACTCACGAGCGTGCAATGGGTTAAATCTAATGTATAGAGGACATCATCAACCCATTTCTTTCCTAACCTATAATATGAAATGTCAGAAGTTTGGAATTATCGGGAGTTTTTATCTTTTATAGTATATGTTGTTTCAATGGTATGGCGTACAGTATATGTACACTAAGTACAGACAAATGACTTTATAACTGGATATAACGAATGTTTGCTATTAATGAGCTAAGAATACAGTAATTCTGTAATTAAGACGGCCACATAGCGACCATGACTGTGGAGGTTTATTAAAACAATATATCGTGCAGGGCCGCGCAGCATACAATTCAATAAATGCCCCTGGGGCATCCTGGTCACCTTACCATCGCAGGGGTAAAAGATAAAATGATATGATTGTTAGAAGCACAGAAGATCCAATAATTACGGTAACAAAATAGTTATAATATTGGTAATTATAAAATAGGAAAGTAAAAAAGAAATTGTATCAGATGCTATGAGTAAGGGAAAATTGTTAATCAAAAAGCGTGCAACGGTCCAAAAAGTGTGCCGCGGTCCAAAAAGTGTGCCACTTACAGGAGCATCAGCGGCTCCTTGGGATGGGGGGGGGGTGATTTGACGACAATCTGATGCTCCCCATAGCTGTGGAACTACATTAAACGTGTAAATAGAGGACTTTCTTAAGGTCCTGGATCAAAATAAGATGGAGCATGGGTTGTGGCTAAACCGAGACGATTTATTTTTTAAGTTCTCAGTTGATGAGGCCGAGTTTCCTGGTTCTTTTAAGGGACAATCAGGCAAGGGTTGCCGTTGAAAGACATCAATGTTCCTCCTTAGAACCCAGGGACGACACATGAAGTGTGAGAGAGTAGAGCTTATTTCTATGCCACACCGAGGGACAGCCCAAAATAAGGTGACCTGTTTTATTGTTTGAGAAAATAAATCTAGAATAAGGGTCACGTTTAGAAGCCTGTCCTCCATACATGGCCCAAATATCATTAGCTATCCTGGTGTTTGTACCGCTCCGCGCATAACAGAAATAGACAGAGTTTGGCCCTGGAGCAGTGATACAGCAAGCTCTTTTTCCCCTTTTTTCTCTGATTTCATCATCATGCAGCTTTTTTCTTTCTATTCTATTCTCCCTATTTGGCAATTCAATTCACAGTATCACTTGCTAACATCTTTTCCTCGTTTCTTTCCCTTTTATCTTGCTTGTCTGCCTTTTACACTTTTACATTTTGCATCCTTTTTCTAACTTATATTCTGCCCCCATACGCACACACATATATACACATACACATTTAGACATGTAAACACACACATATATACACATTACACATTTGACATGTCACACACCACACATATAGCTACCAATACACATTTAGACTGACAACACACATATATTATCACATACACATTTTAGACCTGTACACACCACATATATAGCCACTTAACAGACATTTAGACAATGTACTATGTACACACACACATATATACACATACACATTTAGACATGTACACACACACATATATATACACACCCAGTACTCCACTTCCCTCCTATATGTTCCTTGGTGCCTGCAGCTCCCTCATTTAGCAGAGATCCGATTGGTACAGCACTAATTTACAGACTGCAGTGTTAGTTATTATTATTATCATTATTATTAGCTATTATTTATATAGCGCCAACAGTTTACCCAGCGCTTAATACAATATATATACTCAAGGGGTCTGACGAGACTCGACAGACTAAGACAAACCGATACATTAGGTGGAGAGAGCCCGGCTCAGAAGCTTACAATCTTGAGGGATGATTGTCTGGCGTTGCGGTACCTGATCGGATTAATGCTTCGTGGGAAAGGTGAGAGGTATGGACACATAAGAGTGCCGGGCCCTGGAGTAATTGCTCTGTGTGCTGAACCGTTAATCCAGACCTGCTTAGAATACATTTTACTTGTGCATTGAGATTTGTACGAATTGCACATTTACCGAATTTTGTTAAATTCTACAATTCGTACAAAGCCACAAGAATGAGGGCAGATCCCTTACGAATCAGATGAAAACAAAGCAAAAAGCTCACAATTTTCATCCACAATTCATGGGCCCTTATTCACTCACACTTTCATTTTTGTTCACTCTTTCTCTTACACTCACTAAATGTTTCCCTACCTTCTCTTCTATCTTAGTCTGCATCTCCGCGAACATAACCCGGTGGGAACTTCCGCCCAAATGGTGGCGCTTGTGGTTGACGTCGTCTCTTCCCCTATCCTCCAGTCTCTTAGCACCACCGTATTGCCCAAAGCTCAAGTGAGGGCAAAATGACGCCGTTTTCGCTGACATCCTCTCCCTCGATTGGAGGAAAAAGAATAATAAAAGACCCGAAAAGAATGTGCCAAAACAGAACGAAAAATGTGTCTGAATCGTTTTTTGCTCTGTTTGCGCATGTCTACAATACATCAATGCTTATCTAACTACAATTAGCACAAGAAGCCAGCTGGTTATAAAGGGTTAACAATTTGCCTCCATTGTTCTGATTTAGAAAGGTCCCCAAAGATTCAAAAAGCTGTTTCTAAATCAATACAAGGAATCCTCTGACATTTTATTCCTTAAGAAAACGTCGA
Organism: Spea multiplicata; assembly: GCA_009364415.1. Classification (NCBI taxonomy): domain Eukaryota; kingdom Metazoa; phylum Chordata; class Amphibia; order Anura; family Pelobatidae; genus Spea; species Spea multiplicata. The sequence continues at coordinate 48,482 of VKOC01016330.1, forward strand.
CGGTGAATAAACACATCATGCCCACAAACACAAAATTAGTGATGCTCGCTGGACCGTTCTCTGATCTCGGTTTTAATTACGCTATCGAACTAATTGCACGAATGCCGCGCAAACAATTATTAAATATATTCACACAACTTAATGGGGCCTCAAACGGCCATAATGTGTCAAATGCTATTACACTGTACAGAGCATTGAATGCTTCTAACTTCTACACTTTGCAAATGAACAATCATATTATATTTAAAAGGCTCTCATAAATTCACAGAGGGTGAGATCATTAAACCGATTGATTTTTTTTTTTCCTTTTATGGTTGAATAGATATGTAAAAACTATACAAGCAATTTTATCAAACACCAACATGTCATGCTCAGTGAAACCCGGGGTGAGCCTAGGGTCACTAATGCCTGGGGAGGGGGTCATAACCTTCACATCAATGCCCATCCTTTGCCCATCAAAGCTCCACCAGCCCATCGCATAACATTTTACGTGTCATAAACACATATACCTAAAATACAGGTGAAATTATACAACAAATCTTGTACAAGATACTAAACTCTGTTGTATAATATGTAGCAGAACACAAACTACCAGCACGTCACATGACACATTTAATACGTTTCTGATTCTATGTTTGGCTAACACCTTGGTGTCTCGTGATGCCCCTCTCTCCTCTTGGGACACCATTGTTGCTTTGCCTCCTCATTGTTTTCTCTATTTTCACTTTGTGGAGTGATTCGTCCCCTTGCTTTTTTATTGACGATCTGACATCTGGAAGTACAGTGCCTTGGATACATTGGAACATCAACGCTGGTTAACAATGGGTCAGCTAACATCCTGCGTATCCATCTCATCAGCTATCAGTCCCGCTGTTATAAATGTTTTTGTCTCCGGCATAGCACATGTGCCATTTCAGAGGGGTAACACTTCTTTCAATATTTGTAACCCCCCCCTCTCTTTAAATGTATTTCAGAACGTTCCTATACCCCTCACTATCTTTAAAGCATTTCCCTACACCCTCATTATCCATTTTATTTTATATCGCTTTCCTCTTTTCATCTAAATCTTCTTAAATTCCATTTACCCCAAGGTTTACCCATGATTCATATGAAAACATATCAATGTGGATAATGGTAAAATCATTATAAAAAACAACAAAGCAATAAATAAAAAAAAAATTTATATATTGGTATGCAGCTTTTTCAGCAGTCAGGAAAGGAAAAACACCCCAGTGGGGTAAACCTCTGGAGAACCATGGCTTGAAGGACTGTATTTTCATAAAGGGCCTTTTAATAACCCCTTCTATTACAGAACATAATGACCAGTAGTTTTCAGCCAGTTCTCCACTGGTAACCCATTCAGGATGGTTCATACCATTTGGACATATCGAGAAGATTAAAATGTTTGCAGACAGTGTTGGTGGGGTGAGACTCGGGGTAGTATTTTCTCTAATAATATTAAGCTGAAAAGAAGTTAAATTATATTATTACAGCCTGTAGACTGTCACCTGAGCAGAGAACCTGAAACAGACACATCTGATACACGCGTGGACTTTCTTGGGCAACCTATCTTATCTAGAGTCTTTATCCATCAAGAGATCTGACAAGATATGACCCTGGTGCAAGTGTTTGGCTATAGCTTCATGATATCAGGTCATGAGAACCTTTAATTGAGAATCCATATGAAATATATAAAGTGATTATTTGCTATAAGAACAAGATGGGGGAATAGGTGCTGCCAGGCAGGAGTCATTTTTGATACAATCGTCTCTGTTGTTCAAGTTGACTGTTCACAAGTGTCCGTCGGTAAATAGGAGCTGGCAGATAATATTCTAGATGTGATGCCCCATTTACCTATCAACAGCACCCCGAGTGCCGGTTATTAAGTAGCTTTCAGTCATTTTGTCAGATTTATAGATAATTATTATGCTCATATATCTCTTTACAAATATTTGAATGAGGAAGAAGCGGACAGCTGGGTTAAATGCTCCTTTTTTATTATTTGTATTTTTCTCCTTTGAATGATTTTTTTCCTTCACTGCGTGTTTTTTTTTTTTTTAAAAGGTCGGTAGAGTAAAAGCACTTTACTCAACTTATAGACATTATATGATTTAACGCAGCACTGCAGGTCTCGAGGACGTCACTCTTCGGTGGACGATCTGGATTATATTATCAGTGTCTCTCATAGAAACCTGGTGTTTTAAAACAGGTCTTGGGTTTTTCTTTCTTAAGTAGCCAGTTTGACATTTAAGTTCTTGAATAGAACTGATAGATGTTCCCCTAGGGTGGTTTTATCTACTTCCATACAATAAATAAATAAATAAATATATATATAAATAATTTTGGTCTGAAATGTCTTAACAACTAAAAAAATTTGAATTTCAAAATATACATATTTGAATATTGTGCACATTCCTGTGCATCTCCTTGGACACGGCCCCAAAGAGAATTCTTGGACCAGAGCATATAGGAGTTGCGCATGTGTGAGCCATTGCAGTTATGTGACCTGAGAAACATTACACACCTTAGATTTAAATACAATTGCTTTAGCAAGTTATAAAAAGTAAAGGTGAAGAAGCATGGATGTGGCATAGGCAGGAAATGCATTATACAGTTGTGATGGGAGTGGTTTTTTTTTTGTCTGGCTCTTCGGTGCTCATGCAGATGTAGGAAGAAAAGTATTAAAGCAAAAGGACTTGTAATGGGGCAGTTTAGGAAGAAAAAGGAAGAAAGGCAACTTTCCAGTATCTGAATTTTTGCATGAAAAGGGAAACAATTTCAACCCCTAATAATATCTTTACTAATTACAACATGAGAGAGTGTGAAAGAGAGTGTGAATGAGAGTGAATGCGAGTACTGGCATTTTAATTCATTTAATTCATTTTTGTTCCTGAATTAAAAATGGCCCTGAAAGTTTGGCCGAACCGAACAGGCAGGGACGGAAAACAAACCAAAAAAATGTCCGAAATGTTTTTTGCCCGTTTGCTCATGTCTAATATATACTGAGCTACCTGTGTAAGTTTAAGTTAAAAATCTATGTATTTGTATTCATTGGGTTACACTTTGGTAACCTGAATTTTTATGGTAATTACGAAGGTCCGCACAAGTGCCACCAAGTAATGTGTTACCTAACCCCTTTTTGCAATTAAAGGGTTAAGATATAAGATACTATTTGGTAATGAAAGGGTTAAGGCACCACCCCCTCCCCACCAGATTTTACCTATAACTATAAATTAAGACAGTATAGAAAATGCGATGATCCCAATGGCAAACCATTAATAATAGACGTCCATTCACACTTAGTGGAGTCCATGCTTTGTGCTGCTGGACAGATCTACATCAATCTAAGGGGTTGAGCGGGCAGTTAGACCTCTCTTTGGAAGGTGACCTTTCCTGACTATGATGGGTGTATGCAACAAAATACATATATATATATAATTGCACTCTACTAGATCAGCCCGAGGATTGCCAGTCTGATGTACAAAAATATTTTTACTGCAGATAAGAACTAGCTACCTGTTGCGCACTGCAACTCCCATACAGCCAGCCAGCCAGCTCAGCATGATGGGAGTCGGAGTCTCAAGCAGCCGAAACACCAGCCGTTACCTGCTTTTCAATAAGACTGTTTGTGTGCATAAGTTACCTTGCATGTTATTACCACGTTATGCCTGCAAAAAGAAATGTGATCTGAATAAAATCCATCCAAGTTCTGTAGTGCCCATTTTTATTAAAATGAAGACAAGTCGCCCCTTTACTAATCATACGTCATTTTCATTCATATTCTAAACAGAATTTTTCTAGATAAATTTTGCACCCAGTGACAACAAATTAACAAATAAAAATATATACTTTAATAATATATAGTTTGATATTTATATAACATATACATAAATGATATTTATCACAATATAAAATCTTCTTTCTCTTAAAAAATAAAAAATAATCCTTTTAAAAAATAATCTGTTAAATTATCGATATATTAGATTTACTATCCATCTTCTTTTCAGCACCTGTGAAATCTTTTTGTAATAATGAGATTAAAAACTAATAATAATACTTGATCGCTAGAAACGCAAATAATTTTGGAAATGATTGTTGTTTTCTCCTCTTTTGACCTTTGGTATTTATTCGTATTGACACTTTTCTCGAGATCTTGTGCAAAAACACCTTGACGTGTCAAAGCTCTTAAAAATGAGTCTTCGCTCGCTCTTCCGCCGGCTCGCTTTGGATTGTCTTGGCCTTGTCAAAATATATTCTCTAGTTAGAGGCTGGAAATTATTCCCCCCCCCCCGGCTCTTAAGTATCGATTGGGTAACACTCAGCCCTGTCCGTCATTTGAACGAGGGGGTGAAAGGTGAAAGTTCACGCGGCATAGATTGGCCGTACCTATGATTGCCGTGGCATTTCCATTTTTTTTATATCGGTTCATGTACCCCCCCTAATTATAAAGACTAATTATGTTACCTGCAAGGACTACAAAGTTACGTAGCCACTTCTGTCTAATGATACCTGAATTATTTATTAAGAGTTAAACAGAGACTCATTTCCATGAGCCAGGTTTTCCAGAATCTTGTTTTTCTACAGAAACACATCTGGTTGGGACTATCGATCGCCAACTGCATTCTGTGCCGAATAAATTGGGCATACATTAGAGAAAGCTAGGTTAAAATATCCATTTGTAAGCAGTCTGACGGCGAATTAACGTATCAGGCTAGATTTAATACATTGTAAAAATTATAACTTTCCTTAACCCCTAAAGGACGTTTTTTTCCAATCATTTCCACTGTTTTTGTCCCTCAGAAATTTTCCTCTTCCTCGTTTATGCGTCCAACATGGCCACGATAAAAATATGTATATATATATAAAATACACAAACACTACACACTATCATTTAGTCTAAAAAAGAATGGGTAGAGATTTTTTTTATATTATAATTAATTTATATAATTATTATATTATCTATATCTTTACTCCTTATAAATCGTATGCAGGGGATGCCTGTTAATTTACTTGTCTTGAAACACCTCATAATCCTGAGATTTAACATTTTTTAAAAAATTTCTTAAACAAAAAAAATAAAAAATCACTTTTAAAAAAAACAAAACAAAAAAAAACTGTTGTCATAGGGACTCTCTCCAGTAACTAGAGGGTATGTCTTATGATGTCAATGTGATACCATTATGGATCCCTTTAAATATATCCCCCCCCCCCGATTTCCCTACGCGATCAGGATACAGGGGTCAGAGTGTGCGTGATTGCTGAAGCAATCCCACTCATGCCATCTTTCTGTGTCAGCCCATGTGATTAGCTTGGAGAGCGCTCACATATGTGGAAGTAGTAGGGATTGGCTGTTGCTGGTCAGCCTGGAAGCCATTGGCAGAAACAACCTATGACATCACAACACTGCCCACATTGCATAGGCGGAGCATGACATCACCACACATTTATTGTGAGTGGGCCAATATGTCTATTATGAATCCAAGGTAATTATTTATACGAGCCGCGTGATAGCCGCCATCTTCATGTATAAAAATATAGCGGAACGAGTTAACGAGGGTGAGCTCGGGGCAGCTTCTGCTACAATAGTCCCTAAAAAATAATTTAAATATTTATTTTGTAATTAAAACACAAATGTTATTAACTTACTAATACAGTAACATATTAATTTTGCACAAATAATACAGATTGGGAATTGTTTCTCCATCTATTTATTTCACAGATATGTACACATGGATTTTACAGACGTGTTACATGGACTCCCCTACACCTCTCCCATAGAACGTATATTAATAATGTACAATAGACAAAATCTTATATCTATTACATTAACGATAATTAAATAATTACAGCCACGCCTGTCCAATTTACAGGACTGAAGGCGATAGTATAAGTTATACCACAATACGAGAAATATTTACTACTGCACAAAATGTCAAAAACATACAAAAAAAAAAAAAGAGCGAAAAGAAATTATGATGTCATAATATTAAATACCCCAAACACTGAAACTATTGAATATTATTAATATAGATAATAACATTCTACCAAGCGGTATCAGATGTGCGACAGTCAGCTTACTATTGTCTCAGATATAAAATCTTTTTAATTTTTCCTTATTATAGCAAATATGTTTCAGAAATATTCAATTCTGTAATCTGTCATTGGAGTAACTTTTATTGTCAGCCCAATTATTATTATTATTTATTGATTTCTACAGCATCGTCATATTAAACAGCAACGGCAAAAGAAAATGTAACAATTTTTGACTACGCACTCCATCTTCTTTATTAACCCTTAATGAAGACACGCTGAGATTTGGCAGACGCGGTGTTAAAACGTTCTGTAGCGCTATTACTTTTCGTCTTCAGACGGTGAGAAGAATTGTTGGAGAACTATTGAGGGATCTGTCCGCGGACCCCGATTCCCATTTCCTTTATTCGGCTTTTGTTATTAGGCTTGAAAAGGAAACGTTAACGTCTGCGCAAGCGGTGGATAACAATCCGTACGCGGGAAAGATTGTAGAATTACAGAAAAAGGACAACAAAACAATCATAACATAGAATATGAAAGCGGATTCCAGATTTTCCCTAATCCTCACTCCTATACAACATATTATTGATTTCCTTAAAATTGCTTTTTTACTATTAGAATAAAAATGAGCCGAGCGCTATGTGAGAGCCGCAATCACATGCTTGAAATTGCCGTCTCGCTTCATAATAGCGGCTTTACCAACGAGCTGCGCGGTTACAATCAATCTCCGGTGCTAGAAGCTCATGCGCGGTTTGGCTGCAACAATGCAGATCGAGTCTCGGAAGCAGGTTCCAATCTACCGGAGATAAGAGTTGGGTTCCAACGTTTCCTTCGCGAAGGGATCACGGAAAATAAAGGAAACTATTAAGTGCCCTGGGTATACCTTTGTTGGGTACAATAAATAAGGAGAAGCGGCAGTTACCGAGCCAAAAAACAGCTAGACCCAAAAGGAATAACCAAACGCATCTAATATCCAGAAAACTCAATAGATATATTTGGGGGGGGGGGGTTAAAATATATCACGTCATCAAAAAAATGGGGGGAAACATAAAAATGGATGTCAGAAATCAATTTAATAAGCTAAAATAGGAAAATGAACTAAAAACCAAATGCTAACATTAAATAAAAATAGTACCAAATATTGCATTTGGGTTTCAAGGCTTTGTATCGGATTTAATAATGCGGATTACTTTTTAATAATGCAGATTTGTCCTTGTAACTGTTTAAAAGGTTCTATTACTTTTAGATAATGTATTAAATACACATTAAAGCATATTTTAAAAAAAGCTCTGATAGATATGTAATTGTATATATTATTCTGCGTATACATGTACAATATAGAAGTGTAGGAAGCTTTTTCTGCTGCAATGGCAATAATGCTTCCCAGTATGTGCCATTGGGAGAGATGTTTAAAAGGTAAGAATTCGATATGGGAGGCAGGACCCTCGTCTTGATGTTCTGCTTCTAGGTTGGTTACAACTATTTAGGGTAATATCTCAGGTTAAGCTGGCAGTTAATACATAAGGGCAAACCCCTCTTCCATCCCCCAAAAACCTTAATTTTAGGAAGGCTATTTCAGAGGCAAAGCCCTGCTTGATGATTGTCGGGGGTTCTAATTTTCTTACGGCACAGTATAGATGGTACGGTGTAGAAAAGTCCCCGGAAATAAGTATATAACGGACGGCATTTGAGTTGCACGAGGCGGGTATTCGGTGTTTACTTTAGAATTAATAGTTAATGTATTAATTGATTGATTTTAATCATTTCCATTGGTTCTGTAGGGTACCTGGTACAGGAACCAACCTAGATTACAATATCTTTACCTGACCTCGGTGTTCCCATTTACGTACCGAGCCTCCATCTTTCCTGCACAAAGTCTAAACACTTATTGGAGATCAATAAGACCTCGGTCAGCGCAGCTCGTTATAAAAAGCTATGCAAATATTACGACGACGAGAAATCTCCGACTATCTCGCAGAAATCACCAGCGATAGGGCGAGTTACGTGAAGAAACCCCCGTGGCCCCGAAAAAGACTATGCATCATTTCCTATAGTGACCCAATAAAATACATAAAATAAAAAATGTAACATGCTTTATCTGTCTATACTGTACATCTTTATATATATATATTAGAAACTTGCCTTAAAGGATGGATTAAAGCAGCCATCATATGCACTTGGCAAGCCCCGTGGCCCCTTGCAAATCCCCCTGCTGTTTCCCTGCTTACTGCCCTGAAATATTCAGTGTGGCATTTAATCATTAGAAAGAATCATTGGACCATGGAAGAGGAGCTTCAGCTTCTCCCCAAGGTAAGTACTTTAATTGTTAAAGAATACAAAGCAAATTACCCAATAAGCATTCTTTTTTGGAAAGGCCAACTGGGGCATTTTATAGTCCAATGAAATGTAAATCATGGGGGCAACTTTATTTCTCCCCCATAAATATATTATCCTCCCAAATGCTGTTGATGGGATCAGATAGACTTTATAAAGGAGAACGAAGATGAAATAAAAAAATGAGTTTCACTCCTTGGCTTCTTCTTGGTGAATGTCTCCCAAACAATTACGCCGATTGGCAAACAAAAAGCACAAGCTATAGGTCTGCTTAATAAATGGCAGATATGGTAAATGTATATATCACATAGATGCCGATAGAAGGGCATGAGAGTTACCGTATGTCCCTATCTATAAGACGCACCTTTTTTATAAAAATTTGGGGTCTAAAAACTGGGTTCTTCTTATACAATGGTGGCAGATTTTTTTTTTAAATTTTTTACCGGAAAGGGGACCTGCTGCTTACCTCTGTGTTGCTCAACAGCGTTTTTTGATCTGTCACGGCAACACAGGAATCCAGTGGAGTCAGGTGAATGTACATCACATCCCCCACGGAAGTCTGCGAGCGGCACCAAAGGATCTGCAGTTCAGGTAAGGTGGGGGAGTAAATGAATGAATGAATGTGTGTGTGATAGCATGGACGCGTGCGTAGGGGGGGGGCACAGAGAGAGGGCACAGGGAGGCTTAAAGTGATGCTAATGCACTGGCTGCCTGAGCATGATAGGAGTGTGATTGCTAACAATTGCTAGCAGCTAACATCAATCACACTCATATCATGTCCAGGCAGCCAGTTCAATAACTTTATGTAATATATATTTTTCTCAAATTTCGGGCCCCAAAATTAAGATGCGTCTTATACGTGGGAGAGTCTTATACATGGGGAAATACGGTTATATGTAAGAGGGAGAGGGCCGAGGGTACATCACGTTGTCGTAAAGTGTGAATTGTTAAGAGACAGCGGCTCATGGTGCGGAACTAACAGCCTCGCGGTATGTGAAATATTAGCTTCGCCCCGACGTGAGACGCATTGTTTTTGCCGTGATAGTTTCCCTTTAAGATTGACTGAGCGTCCAGTTGATATAACCGAAGCATAATAGAAGCGCCAGTGAGCGGGCTGCAGTCGGAGGCAATACAAATAAGCAATAGCTCTTTCTTTCGACGAGGAGAGGCGGTCGGCACGCAGTTTATTTTTCTCAAGCGTTCTCAATAGAAAGAAATAACCCAAATGTATCGCCAGCTCTGCACATTAACAACAAAGAACTATTACCCAGCCTCAAGGTGAGATATCGCCTATCGCTCACCGGGGCCAACGCTAAATATGATTTCTTTTTTTCTGCGTGGAATCGCTGCTACTCTATCTGCCGTTCCGGAGCTAAGAGATTACAAGGGAGGAAAAAAAAAAGAAAAAGGTGAAAGGGAATAATGTGATTATGGAACCAAGGGTTCAAATAAAATGCACTGCCCCTTTAAATGAATTCTATACCTGGGTATGTATACATTATATGCTACATTTAAGCTCAATGTGATCTATAGGTGGTCTTGCATTTACATATTATTGGGTTATGTTCCTGACCTTATGTCCATGTATCCATTATATTTACAGTATAATGTCCGCTGGACGGTACCGGATTCAGTTATCTGAAGCATATTGCTTTACATATTGGCAGAACTGGACACTTTTATAGTTTTGCCCTGGGGTATTAAGATCTTTAATCTCAGGGTAGAGGTGGGGTATTTGCCAAGCCAACTTACACGGCTGGCCCCACCCCTCCAGTCACAGCCACGCCCACAACTCCGATCAGCCCACCGCGGGTAGTTTCCAGGTACGGATATATTACTGAGCAGCATTACTTTTGTGGTCCAAAACCATCACAATTAAACAGTCCAAGTCCGCCATGATGTATGTTGAGACGTTTCAGCAGGCCCTGCATAATGCATAATGCAACTGGACGCCCATGTTTTATAATGGGCTACCTCAGCCCTCATTGCGAAAGGTATGTGTGAAGGTTGTCTCTTCCTTAACGACATGAGCGCCCCCTTCCGTGAGCAAACCTAAGAACTGAGCCGCTGAGCGCAAGTTGCTGCGAGTTAAGTCGATGTAAATTGAGGACTGCTTGCGTTAATTACAAAATGCATTATCTGAGTCATTAACGAGAAATATATCACGGCAGGCAATCTGTATCTGTGAATGATCATTTAACATCGCAAACCGCATGACGATTTGGCCTGGTAGGTATGGATAACATACAGTACATGCACACAAGGCACCTCATTCTGGAAGACCTCCGGCTACTCATTTAGTCATGAGATCTATAGTAGAATTTACTAAACTTGGATATATATGAGGATCTAAAAATGCCCCGAGGCGCCTGCAATTGTGTGTGTGCGGGGGGTATCAGGATCGGAGTCCCTTGGGGCTCTTCTCCAAGGTACACTGGACAGATCAATTTGTAGTGAAAATCTCCTTGCAGATACACACAATGTTATTATATATGTATATATATAGTTCTTAAACAAAGTCCGGAATCATGCTAATGACTTACAGTCTGCGACACGGAATGAGACTTTGTTTTAAGTTATTTATTCTGATTCCAAATTGCATCCTTTAGCTCTCCGGTTGGAACGACGGAACAGAAAATATTAGTTTTAAATACACACAGAGCACACATTTAAAGCAATAAAAGGAAGACATTTATAGCCTAAGAGAATGACACTCAATGTAAACAATACTTAAAGTAACCTAAAAAATATATACAATCTTCATGGTACACAACAGCAACACCCAAACACTGCTTGACTCGTGAGACATCTGTGCGTTAAAACAATAGACCCCTTTTTGCTCCTGCGCAAAGCTAAAACACAAGGGTGAAACACCTATACAACTAAAGGGTCGGAATTGTGACGGGCAGTTGGGACCTTAACACAATAGATATGGAAAGGAATATATTCTCTTGTCCTATGGCTGGTATACGCAGCTCTCGTTGGATTCTCATGCACCACTAAAGCGGTAAGGCTGCCTCCTGCGACTGATATGAAAGTCAACGACAAGGGGGGGTATCATGCTATAGACATACGAGGGCCACCGGGTGCGTGTACAAGCCTCAGCCTAAACCATGAACCGGTGCTCTTTGCCGTCGTGAGCCATCAGGATAACGTTGCGATTGGACGTCCAGATGAGCCGGGCCAGTCTCAGGGCGTTGAGGGAGCCGGGCGAGGCAGGCTGCACCGGTGGCACCTGGTAGGTTTTGATGCACCGCAGCTGCGGGGCCGAGTTCAGCATCCCGATGCTTCCCAGCAAGGAGGTGTTCATCTGAAAAACGGAGAAGACAAAAAAGAAACAAATCAAAGTGATTAATCGCTTAGAAAACTGCAGTAAGAAGCGGTCTGTAGGCTCCGCTGTGTAGAACGGCAAACCATAGTAATTCCACCCCATACTCCCTAGTACTAAATATTACATATATAATATACTATATATATATAATATATATATATATATATATATATATATAATTTTCATGGCCAGCTAGATGAATCTATTCTACGTCCTGCCTTGGAAAAGGCATCGTTCGGACCGCGGGCAGGGGGACGGATTGTTCTGCGCCGCTGCCATTATTTAGGGCACGTTGACAAGTTTTAGGGTATGAAAGGTATTCTGTTTTGAATTCTTATCGGTTTGGAATATATCATGATTTTCTCTGCTCCGGCTCAGTGGCACAATGGTGTCAGAGGGTGTAAATCATTGTGTCTGTAGCACGGAGCACACAAGCACCACTGACATTTTCACAATTTAAATCATCTTGAGTAATAGCCCTTTTAAGATGACTAATGTGACTGATTTCCCTACGTTAATAATAGCCCTGAACGGAACGTGGACCAGAAAGCAGCCCCAGTGCAAGAGGGCATCCGCCGTAATAAATGGGAAAGTAATTAACAACCATCAACTTCCTGCGGAATAAATGAGAATGAAGATACTTATATAATAACTCCACGTATAAAAAAGCTCCACAGTTCAAAAGTTTGGGGTCACTGAGCTGTTTTCATGGAAAACTGGGAAATTTCTAGCCGTAAACAGTTTTCTAACGATCAATTAGCCTTTTAAACTGGGATCGGTGAACAGAACGTGCTGAGGACGGTTCTAAGTGACCCCAAACTTTTGAACCGTAGCGTGTATAATTACATATTAACTTTTCATAATAAAAAAAATAAAAAAAACGGGGAGGGAAGGGTGTTATTGGGTTTTCTGCATTTTTGAATAAAATTGAGCTATAAAATGAGTTTTTACACTGGTTTTGCTAAACTTTCCCGCCTCCACCCGCAATCCGGAAAAAATCTTGCAAAAATAAATCATATGGTTACAGTGATTTTAGAAATTGCTTCATGTTAACAAAATATTAAAGTTCCCTGCCTAGTGGGGTGGGCTGAATCGTGAGTGACGGCAGCTTTTAGGTAAGCGACCAATCCGTGTAACCAATTAAAACACTCGTATCGCAGGATTCGGAGATCAATGAAAAAAGATAACAAGAAAAAAATAGCTCACGGCCGTAAATGCCTATAATGATCCGGAATCAGAACCTCCGGCGTTGGCAGTGTGTTAATGGCGTTTGTGTCTGCATTGGTGTCGTCTAAACGGGACTTCAATACCCTCAAAGCCTCGCAAGTTTAAAAAAACTCACGTCCATAACTCTATCCCGGACAGAATAACAGACAAGTCTCACTATTGCGATAGACGTTCGTCATCAACACTTTCTATATGGGAACTACCCACAGTGTAGGCTACCCACAGTACTCCACCCTTTTGGGGTGTGGCCTAATAAAGGGGGGGGGTGAGCCACAAACACGGGAGGGCTAGCAGTGCACAGAGGCGGGGCTAGCCTCGGACAGCCATTAATGGGTGGGGAGTGGGTGGAGAGTGGGAGGGCAGCGGGTGGGAGAATCACTATTGCCATAGGAGCTCCCATGAGAACAAACGCGCTGACTCAGAGACCCAGGGAAGCAGCTCTTCACCCGGAGACTCCCAGTCACACCCGGCTGCGGGCAAATTGTGTGGTGGAAGCATCTTTTATTTTAATTCTATTTTAATTAAGTCCTTAATGGGCTGAAGATTAGCCAAAGTATCAGTGATACTGAGATGGATCCACCAAGTGTGGACTGAATGGTTGTTAAAAACTACAGGATTCAAATATTCACATTAAAGAAAAAAGAAATCATCGTTACTTGTCATCACACATCATCGCTCAATCAGAATAAATAAATAAAACTACATTTGCGACGCTGTCCCCTTGGCCGCTGAATGGTTCTTATCCGCCATCAATTTTTTTCGCAGAAAGCACGAGCTCATAAAGCCATTTAAAGAGCGAAAGAACATGAACTAAAGTCGTCTATGCTTTAATAATTAAAAGGCCGCTTCCATGAACCTAATACATTCATAAATATATCAAAAGTTTTGTGAATAACAGAGACATTGCTGAACAGTAAACACTAACTTACATCCGCAGGGCAAGCCAGAAGACATGCCCCCCCCCAAAAAAAAACGGTAGTGCAGTGGATTCTGAAAAAATCCCCTCCACGAAATAACGAAGACATTTCTGATCATTCATTTACATGCCACCAGACGTTCGATGATACAAATTATAATTTAAACGTTTATAGCTTACTCCCAAGCCAGGTCTCATCCAAAATAATAATAAAAAAAATAGAATAATTCCCTGTTTAATAAACCCTACTGCCCTGGATTAATTACTCATTTGGAAAGCATACGAGGAGTAAAATCGTTTTGCTAAGATGAAACTATACCTCTCTGAAACTAGAGGAAGCTATTAAATCGATAACCGTATAAATCCTGGCATAAAAAACAATTAGCTAAATATGTTTATCCCGTTGTACCAGCGGCAGGTAAATCCTGACCGCAGTCCCTGGAACAAGTAAACGGCGTTCAACAGAGGAAGCAGACGGCGGCATCTCATCCAAGGGGAAGGATTATTTTTCACGTAGTCATGTGAGTGATGTACGGATCAAAACATATTCCGACCTCATGGTTCTACATCATACACATTCCTGGTAATCCATATATATATATATATATATAGTATATATATATATATACACACACACACATCACGCACACACACACACACACATTTACATTCCTTTTAGTGTTTTTAAAAACATTAATATCAACTTTTTCATAGAGGCAAGAATGATATAAAAAATGTAAACTTGTTTACTGCTTTGCTATAATAAACAAAAAAAAGCTGTAAGTTTCTTTTACCCACCAATATTTTTTATATATATATTGCTATTTTCAGGGCAAGAAGGGCTTTCTTTACATACCATTATTTTGATCATATAAAGATGAATAATAAAATATGGTGACAAACTGGAAAAAAAGTCTGACTTTTATTTAAGAAATCTCATCTACAAAAGTTAATGAAAAAAAAATGCTAAATAGATTCTAATATTTGTCCCGAGTTTTTGTCTTTTTGCAAGTTATAGGGCACTACATATTTCTATTTTATAAGGCCATTCTACACAAGTTTTTCTGATTTTTGTACTGTGGGGAAAGAAAGGTTTTTCTTTTTTTTTTTTAAGTGTATATTTGTAGCGGGAGGGGCACAAGGTGTTTGGGCACCTGCCGTTTCCTAATACACAGTAGTGGCCACACCGGTCAGGGATGGGGAATGAGTGCTATTAAGTCAAGTGCTTTGCGTGATAGGTGTGATGGGAGCTGTGTGTGTGTGTGATTGCATGATAGGTGTGATGAGAGTTATAGGTGTGAGATGTATTGATGTATAGTGGTGATGGGAGTTGTGTGTGTGTGATTGCGTGATAGGTGTGGTGAGAGTTATAAGTGTGAGATGTATTGATGTATAGCGGTGATGGGAGTTGTGTGTGTGTGTTGTGATTGCGTGATAGGTGTGATGAGAGTTATAGTGTGAGAGTGTATTTATGTATAGTGGTGATGGGAGCTGTTGGTGTGTGTTGTGATTGGCGTGATAGGGTGTGATGAGAGTTATAGGTGTGAGTTTGTATTGGATGTATAGCGGTGATGGGAGTTGTGTTGTGTGTGATTGCGTGATATGGTGTGATGAGAGGTATAGGGGTGTGAGATGTATTTATGTATAGGGTGATGGGAGTTGTGTGTGTGTGATTGTGTGATGAGGTGTGATATGAGAGTTATAAAGGTGTGAGATGTATTGAGTGTTATAGGCGGTGAGTTGGGAGTTGTGTGTGTGTGTGATTGGTGATAGGTTGTGATGAGAGTTATAGGTGTGAGATGTATTGGGATGGTATAGGTGGTGTGGGAGTATGTGTGTGCGTGGTGTGATTGTGATGAAGTAGGTGTGATGAAGAGGTTATAGGGTGTGAGATTGTGATTGATGTATAGGTGGTGATGCGGAGTTTGTGTGTGGTGGTGATTTTGTGGTGGATAGGTGTGGATGAGGAGGTATAGGTTTGAGATGTATTTATGTAGTTGTGGTGATGGGAGGTTTGTGTGGTGTTGTGAGTTGCGTGATAGGGTGTGGATGAGCAGTTATAGGTGGGTGAGATGTATTTATGTATAGTGGTGAATGGGGAGTTGTGTGTGTGTGTGATTGCGTGTATAGGTGTGATGAGGAGGTTATAGGGTGTGAGATGTATTGAATGTATAGTGGTGATGGGGAGTTGTGTGTGGTGTGTGATTGTGTGATAGGTGTGATGAGAGTTTATAGGTGTGAGATGGTATTGATTTGTTAGTGGTGGATGGAGTTGTGTGTGTTTGGTGGATTGTGTGATAGGTGTGATTGAGGAGGTATAGGTTGTGAGATGTATTTAGTGGTAATTGTGGTGATGGGAGTTGTGTGGTGTGGTGATTGGCTGATAGGTGTGATGAGAGTTTAATAGGTGGTGAGATTGTATTTATGTAGTAGTGGGTGAGGGAGTTGTGTGTGTGGTGTGGATTGCGTTGATAGGTGTGATCGATGAAGTTAATAGGGTGTGAGATGTATGTGATGTATAGCGGGTGTGGGAGTTGTTGTGTGGTGTGTGATTGCGTGATAGGCTGTGATTGAAGAGGTTATAGGCGTGAGATGTATTTATGTTATAATGGTGATGGAGTTTTGTGGTGTGTGTGATTGCATGGTGATAGGTGTGATGAGAGTTATAGGTGTGAGATGTATTGATGTATAGCGGCGATGGGAGTTGTGTGTGTTAAGTGTGATGGGAGTGGGGTCCCTTTTAACTAGAAAACATTAATGGTAATGCCCCTTCTATGATGTCAGAATTGGGCAGGTTGAGCAGTGAAGAGACAGGATTAAGAGATAAAATGTTGTCAACAAGAAAATACAGCAAAATGGTGTGTTATTTTTTAAAAAAGGAATAAGCTTATTTAAGATCCATACCATAGTGGCGCACAACAAAAATCTAGGAAAGTTAGGAAAAAAGTATCCATGTGGAACAACACCTTTAAGCTCCCACTGAAGCTCTAGGCCCTACCAGAGGTCTCCCCACTCGGGACACTTTTGATAACCTAAAGTCCTCGTGGTACACGGCATGCGCATTAATTACAAACTAATATATATATATTTGTGTATAAGGCTTACCTGCCAGAAAGAGATATGGCTGTCTTTGTTTGAGTAGGTGGCCAGATACCGACCATCCGGCGCAAACGAAACGGCTGTGATAGGTCCTTTATGTCCGTGGATATTCTGGAAGAGAAAATGAGAAAAAAAACCATCGAATTCATTTTTTATGCATTACACAGATCCTTGGCCGAGAAAGCCATAAAAGTTTCCCAAAAGCACTCGGGGAACAGCATTTTTTTGTTTTGCGTTGTAAACATCTCCTCCTCGTTCTCCTGGAGTGGTTTTTGTACATTATGATCTTGAGGACTTCCTCCTTGTTCTACATTAAATATTAAAAGCAAAAACATTGTTCTTCCTCTTTTTTTTTGCACGTAGTTTTGTTGGTAAGCCGGCTGCGTAAAACTTTATACACGAGCGGCTTTGGTTGGAGGCGTCCAGCTGTGTCTCGTTTACATCAGGCCATTGTCCAAAGACTTGTTAATCCAGAAGCTCTTGATCTGTGATCATTAGAAATGCAGCTGTGCGCATGTTCTACACGGCCTTCTGAGCTCTTCGGCTGCGACACCAAACGGCATAACTTATTTTGAGCGCTTTGATGAAACTTTGTGCCACCACATTCCATCTGTTAGAAATGTTTACCGGAGACCCATTTCATAATCATCTCATTAGATCCTCACAGTTTGCAGAAAGACCTCCGACCGTCACTACGTGATGTTATAGCGTTCTTTGATTTCGCTTCTGGGTCTTTTGGTTTTGTTGTTGTTTTTTTTTTTTACAGCTAAATAAACCAATGTGATTCGGAATGAATGGAATTAAGAGAAATGAAAAGGGGTGCATTTGTATTACAGAGAATCTTGCGGACATGGCTGCTCGCCATATTAGGTTAAATCACCAGAAATAAAGAAATAAGAGGTATTAAAAAGTTGCTATTTTTCAAACAAAAAAGCACGCAAACGCCAACACCCACCAAAGCCATCAATATCAAAGAGGTTTGTACCCCATAAGAGATATGTCAAGTCCTGATTATTAGGCATTGTCAAGCCGTCCCGCCATGCCACCTCGGGTCCCATTTCCGTGGGTAAGGGTAATTATGGGAGTGTTAGGGGGGGGCACTTAGTAGTATTAAGGAACTTTGTAGAACCCATACAGAAAGTCCAGTGTAATATTATTATTAATACAGATGAACTGGCACATCTCCGCCATAGGCCAACATTTAAGGTCCCTTTGGTTAGCGCAATTCATCGAAGGTTTCCAAAGTATCTTTGGACGTCAGGTTCGGTTAACCCTTCTAGAGCGAGAGGGTTGCAATGTGTTTTTCACCTCTCTGGTACTGAAAAGGTCAAAGATAACCTGGATTTATTCTGTTCAGCCACCTTTACCGAAGGATATTCTTCTCCCTGAAGACCGGCATTCAAACATCAAACGCCGGCTCCTGAATGAAGCCTCGGATGGAGCCGCGCTCTATAAATTCTCTCTTTTGTTGCGCTCATTCCGGCGTTCTGAAAACCGGCACCGCTAAAGGTGAACGCGTCAGCACTTATACGTTTATTGCGGTTATATTATAAATCTCTATCCTTTAAAACGGGAATCACATGACTTCCGAGAGGCCGTTTTCTCCAACGAGAGCACAAAGTGACCTTGAGGAGCAGCGTATAAAAATACATTTCTGTCTGAAACGGCGTGTTGGCTGTCAGTCAATATATGCCTCTCGTTTGTTAGGAGGTTACCCCGCTGTGATTGTCTCATTACAATTTGCTTTAACTTCCTGGGCAAATGACAACCAGAAAATGAAGCAGCGTCTTTCTTAACCGGAGTTAATCCACGAAATAAAAGAGTCTGCAGTCAGCCAAATGTTATTGGACTTTGTTCAAATAATCTTAACCCTTTCCCAGCCCAAAGAGTTAAAACCGTATTAAGCTTCGGTTAAAAAAATAATAAAAATAAAGACGTCTATTCCAAATTTAAACTTCTCAGTCTTACCAATGTAATTATATATAATATTATCACACGGACATTTAATTGTTTAATGCTCGACCTTATTTTCTTTTTTTTTTAAACCAAGGAACATCTGATGAAATCAAGGGGGGCTTTAATTCCAATAATGGATGATATATAAAACTGCAGCCACTGGGGGAGGGGTGAATTAAAAATGTGGTATTAGGGTATTAAAAAGACCAGTATAAAGAAAATATAGGAGGTGCATCATCCGGTTTATGGGGCTTAACAGATGGCCACATCCACCAAAATCAAGCCACCGTCTTGGGATCAACATAGCTAAGGGCGCGCACGCGACCCAGGCTACAAATGTCAATGTTTCTTAGGTTCTAGAACATCCTATATTGCAAAGTTCCATACCATTCTTTAAGGGAGTCAATCGAATCTTTTTAACGTGAATGACACATCTACATAAAAGAAAAACAGTATTGTAATAATGTAACTGGCGGTAAGTTGCATACAAAAATTCCAAGATAAAGGGGTATTAGAACGTTAAAAAAACCCAACGCAACGGAACGCTAAAAAACCATGAATATAATTCTTGAATTCTTACTATACAGATTAAGAATGATGATTAAGGCAAGCTTGTTTTAGGCAACATACCAAGAGAAGACCATTTAATGTTCCTATCGAAAGACTACAGAACTAAGAGCTAAACACGTTCACTTCATGTTTCCAGTAGACATTATGAACTTCCTTCATGAGCAAGGACCTCCCTAGGGTTGAGTTATCATAATGCATTGTAAAAGAGTCGAAATGCTTCCATGATAACCCTTTTCTGAATTTGCAGCCTTTGTGTTTAATTCCCTGTAAGTGTGAACCATACTGGTTTTAACATGTTGAGTATCCATGTTCTCAGACACCAGTGGCATGTTTCCATATAGAATGCCAGTATGAGGTACGCTCTTCATTTTTGGATTCCCGCTGGACATTGGTTTGTATTTAATAATGGAAGAGTTGGTTGGAGACTCTACAGGACTTCACTATGAAGGTTCATCACCAGTGAGTCTTTGCTGCAAGGTTGCTTGGGTGGCCCTGTATAATGCATAATTAAATTAATGGGATTTCTCCTTACCCATTGCATTATACCGTATGCTGGGCCAGCTTAACGTTTTTCTGTTTTTTTTTTTTTTCAGGAGAAACCTGCCAGTTTTGGCCCTTGGTAATGGATAGCGGGGTGATGGGAGGTAAAAACACATCCTCCGTGTTTCAGTATGTTCAAGGAGAATCTTTCGAAATTTCGGTAAGTCGTAAAACACACACACTGTATTTTACAATATTTATTCCATCTAAAGGTCTAAACGCCATTAACTAAATTCAATATTCCGTAAAGTGAACCTGGCACTAACTTCTCCAACCTATTCCTAATATATATCGATGACAAAGTCAAACACCGTTTTCTAAGAGGGCTTTCTGATTTCATCTCCCTCATGACAACTTCAAAGCCAACACTATGGCAGCCAAACATCTCTATAACGACAGGAAAGAACACAGTAGAGACTTCTTCGGGGGAACGTTACCGGCGATAAGTACTTAAAGGATACAGAAATCTAAAGTTCTAACATATAGCTCAAGAACGCCGACAATAACCAATGTGCAGGCAGCAAAACGCACTGTAGCCCATGCAAAAGACATTTTAGCATGCATTAAAACATTACAAATAATGTTTTTGGGGACTACGCTGTTTTTTTATGGCTAAAAACCCTCCTTTGCGATGTCTCGTTGGCTGCCCCTCTACACGGGCACGTCAACCGTGCAGACTGAACCATGAAAAATAGTAAAACAGAGATAATTTATTAAATGTTGAGTGACAGCAAATGCTTAAGTCTCCCCCATATTTATCAAACTAAAAATCCTCTTCCTTTCAAGGTGGGATCCTCTCCATCAACGTAATCCTGGTTTTACCCCAGGTTGATGACAAGAGAGACTTAAATCAATAGCCTTCAAAGAAATAATGTTGACAACGTTATTCTGCAACATAATATTTTTTCGAAACATCGTTAAATCAGAACGCATGGTCCAATGGCATTGTTTAATCTGTTTTCTCGTTAATTAATAATGGGATTACTGTCCTAATGAAAAAAGCGTTGATAAGTGAGTGGGGCATAGCAAACAAAATAATGTTTCTTTGGAGCAGTTAAAGAGGGCAGTCAATCACTGGCAGGAAAACGCTCCCATTGCAATCAATAGGGGCACTTTCTGCGCATGTATGTGGGTGTTGCGGCACGTGTCTCAGACATGCGTCTAACAGAGAGCGTTTTTCATTCAGGAACCGTAAATGAAGATTTATGTTGAAAGCCATAATTCATGCCACATTGTACTAACTGTGCCAAAGCGCCATACGCCGATATAAAGAACTGTGATTTAAAACAGCCCATTAAAAAAAAATTAAAGGCTTCCGGTATATCAGAGGCATCCAAAAATATAGACATTTAACATTAAAAAACAATCTTTAAAATACTACAGGTGCAAAAAAAAAAATCCTAAATCTGTCTTTGTAAAAACTCATGAAAATACATATAGAACTTGGATGAGAAATTAGTAATATATAACGAAATCTAATGGAATTTTAATAGTTTGTATGTTATGTATGTTTTTTTCTATGTTTATAAATAAAAAAAAATAAAAAAATAAATGATTCACACACAAAAAAATACTTTAAATAAAAAAAAAATACTTTAAATAAAAAAAAATAAATGAAATTAAAAAATAATCATCTTTATGAATACATTCATTTGAACAGAAGAACCTGCAGTGTAAGTAGCTTAAACCTATGATTGCAAAGGTTATTCTTTTGGAACTGTTGATTAGAAAATAGATCTGAGTGTGCAAGGAAGCAATTTCCCGTTCGGAGACACACACTCAAAAAAAAAAAACAATCAACAAAAAACATATACTCTCGGGAGTGCAGCATTTGTACCACGAAAGTAATAATCCCGAGAGGGAAATACAGCTGCAGTAACCTTTCAGGGAAATTTGTCTCTGCAGAGACCCTATGAATAATTTCAGACACATCTTACACTCTTCTTGTAAATCTCTACATATAACAGAGACTCCACGTTGATATAATTTAACAGTCCACCAAACACAATTACTATAAAATAAAAAATTATAGTTAAAAAAAAAAAAAGTGCCACTTGCCTGCAGTCTAGAATGGTGTAGGATAATGATGTGTCATATATAAAGTGAAATGGGTTTATAAAGGATTTGGGAATTAAGGATCCGTTGCCAATACCCCACTTGTGCATTACAGAGTCAAAGGGAAGGTGATTTACATCACGTCGTTCTATATTTCTATATTGAGGCACAGTAGGATTTGGATCCCAAACAGAGACAGTTGGTAGGTACAGAGAGGTATGATAGTGAGCTATGGGTGTTTGGAGAACGAGAAACCTTGTGTGTCCAAAGTATCACCAGCTGGGCAGTGTTGCCCTAAGAAGTTACTACAGAGTTAGGTACAAGTCTGAACTGGCCATCAGGCATGCCAAGCTGACTGTGCCCCCTTACACACAAGCATAAGATACATAACGTGTGAATAAAAACTGCCCACCCTACACCTAATAACCAGTTCCGCCACCCATGGTGGTAAAAACTGCAATCAAACGTTTGTGATAACCGGCAACGAGGCTTTTACATCACTGTGGAGGGATTTTGGCTGACCCTTCTCGCCAGAACTGTTGGAATTCAGCCCTATGGGACTTTTTAAGCATGAACTGCCTACAGATTCAATCAGATTCAAGTCAGGACCTTGGCCGCTCCAAAGAAGTGGCTTGCTTGTGTGGTTCGGATCATTGTCCTGCTCCATAACCCAACTGCGCTTGAGCTTTAGGTCACCAATTGATGGTTGGACATTCTCCTTTAGGATTTTCTGGTAGAGAGCAGAATTCATGATTCCATCAATTATGGCAAGACGCCCAGGTCCTGAAGCAACTCTCACACGGATGCCATTTTTGCGCGGTCTCTTTCTTATCGTGAAATCATGAACATTGACCTTAAACGAGGCAAGTGAGGCCTGCAGTTCTTTACATGTTAGTCTGGGCACTTATGTGACCTCCTGGATGAGCCGTTGACGCGCTCCTGGAGGAATTTCGGTCGGCCGGTCACTCCTGGGAAGGTTCCCAGCTGTTCCCAGTTTTCTCTGTTTCTAGATAATGGTTCTCACCGTGGTTTGCTGGAATCCCAGAACTTCAGTAATGGTTTTGTAACTCTTCCCAAACTGATAGATGTCAGCGACTTTGTTTAAAAACTGCATTTTGCCTTTACTCGGGTTATTTTTGTGACGAATACGCACAGAAGTAATTGGGAAGAGGGCAAATACTTTCCACTGCACTGTATATAAATGCATGCCTAATATCTAGGATTATTCTGTTGAGCCGTCTTAGAAACACAAGCACTGCCTAATCCGATTAGCTCATGCCGTTGACAGCTTTCTAATTTCCAATATTTTTATAAACATTGTGCAGCAACAAACAGCTAGCACCGCGGCACTGACAGAGGTGGCTTCTGATGAAATTAGGCTGTTTACTTAATAAATGTTGGATCTATATTAAGAGATGCGAGTCAATATATCCACACTTATAGCTGCAGATAGATAATGGCACGGAGCCCTGACAGCTGCCTTGATTCTATCCAATATTAATGAGCAGAGTCATTACTTATGTATTGCGTGCTTGGCCATATGACAAAACGTTTCATGGGAATTACATTTGTGCTACATTTATGGAAAAGAAAATAGTGCCGGAAAATTGTGTCAGCAAACAGGAAACGCAATCCCAAAACGAGCTGAAAAGAGAAAAAAAAAAAAAAGTGCTGAAAAGACGGAACACGAAGTGCACTATGATGATAAAAAAAATCAGCTTTACCTGCTAAGTACTTTTTATTGCATTGGAAGCAGTCAGTGTCTTTAATTGCGCTTCATCAGAAGAAAAAAAAAATGACCGCGATAGTTGGAACATGATTCTGATTCCCATCCATAGCCATCCCTAGGAACTCTCCAGGTTTGACCCAGAGTTAGCGGGTGAAGAGCTGCTTCCCTGAGTCTAAGGTCACTATCTGTGGTGTAGAGGAGCAGCCAGTGGAGTATATGGGGGGCGGTTTGAGTTCCACTCATCAGTGGTCTCTCTGAAATTCCCTCTCTGTCAATGTTGCCCTACATTCTCCGTCGACCTCTTCCGCGCCCCATCTCCTTTCCCGGAGCTTCTATTCTTCTCTTACCTCTTCTTCTTATGTCTTCTTTCTCCGCGTCTTCCCAATATCAGCTTCATTGCCCAGGCCTCCTAGCATACTTCAGGAAAAGGGTGAAGCCACAGCGCAAACCTCGTGGACAGCCTCTCCCCTGTGAGTAGACTGGCCTGCCAGCCAGCAGAAGTTAGTACAGCAAGGACATCTAATCATACATGGGATCGGCATATGGCTCCCGAATCAAAGACGAGAACGACGACTGATTACGGTTTTGTGTTTCTACAGCAGGAAGAAGAGGCAGATTAGACGGGGCGAATGGGTCTGATCTGCCGTCAATGGTTCTAATTGCAATCAAATAGAAGTGAAAAAGCGGGCAGGTGAGTATTTGGCTGAGCGGGTTCTCGGTAACAGTGTTGCCATATGAGCTGCTACTTAGTCATCAATCTTTAAGAGGTGGGATATGATCTGGTTTCTTTAGTTTGCTCCGTATACCGTAATCTAAACCTTGGGCTGTGAGTGCCTTGACCAAGACATAAGGGAAAAAAAATAATACATGGCTTCTGGGAAACTGCGTTCTCAAAATGCCAGACAGACAAGAAACCCTCCCCCCCCCCAGCTGAAAATATCCATGGTGGGTGAAAGGGGATAGACGATTGACAGCTCTGACAAAAGCTTTAGAATGGAGCATCACGATTCGAAACAAGGAAAGGAAACGGAGGACATCCGGGAACATTCCTCAGAAGTTCTGCTCATCTGACCATTCTTCTGATGCAAATTTAATTTATTTTTTTTTCCCCTGACCTCAAAATAAGATTTTCTTGCATTTTGCTGCCCCGGCTCTGTTGTTTCGAAATACCAACGTCTAACCCTATTCAACTCAGCATATAATAAAATTTGGAATTCCCAGTAGACTGACATATTGGTGCGGGGCACTCAGTATTCCGAGGACAAGCTTTGCTTTTTGTTGGGGGTTATTTAAAAGGAATTATTAAAGAAAACACACACAATGGCATCAAGAAGGCTGATCGCAATGTGTGGCGTTCTCCTGCAAAGGGTTTATTTGGAACCGACCCAATGTCCAGCAGAGTACTTCCTACAGCTGAACAAAACCCAAATTAAATTTTTTTTTCTAGAATCCGCAGAAAAGCAATAATAAACAATTAAGAGTCACCTATAAATATAGAAAACATCTCGAAAACAAGCTTATTAAAAAATGTCAACCATAAAAGTTTTTTCTGCTTCACTATTTTATATATATATATATATATATATTTTTATGATATTATATCATGACCCTAGACACTGCAGTTATAGGTGTGATCAGCCACAGTCTGACGTGAGGGGTTTTGGGGTTTTTTATCTGGGTACTGGCAGAAAATGTGTCTCTCTCTCTCTTGGTAGAACTTGCCATGCATCTCAGGGGTAATCAGGTGGCTGAGTACTAATTTTACTGTTGGGGTTCACATGTAATCATTGTTTTTGGAGCCAGATTGAGATATGAATCTATATCATCGAGATATGAAGCTATAACTCCGATGAGAACATTAAATCTATGATCAGATTAAAATGACTAATCGAGCCAGACTCTCCATACCTTACCTCTTATCATTTCTAACACTGAGATATATATATATTTAACCTATTAAATATCCTGCGATACCCTCATACCCAGCAAACATTCTAAACTCCTAGAAAAAGAGGAACATCAGGTGAGGAACGAGGGACAGCGGCCCTAAAGAGGGCCTGTTGGTCTTCAAGAAGGACACTTGGGAGGTATGCCACAAAGGAACGCATCACAAATATGTGCGCTCACCCTACGTTAGGGTTGCCAACTATCCAAGTTTCACCTAGACAGTCCTGGAATAAAGAGATGTGTCCGGATTCCAGATTTAGCTCTTTGTGTCTCTTGTGGGCCGGAGCTCCTAAGGAAACGTGCAAAAGTAAATTGCCCCCACCCCATTATATAGGAGTAAAAATGTGTCAGAGAGTTCTAACAGAACACATAGTACATTTTACTCTTCATTGCAGTTTCACAGCGCTGGCATTTAATGGGTTAACGCGACACTCAGGACTCTGGCGTTCACGCTTGGCCGTTTCGGTTTCTATTTCATCTAATAACGGCGGCGATGCCGTTCTATTTATCCTCTCTTAACCTGTGCAGGCATTTACACACAAAGACTAATAGCTGTCATTGCAGAATTTTCCCAGGGTGCATTTCTTGATGCACTGCAGATCTTCCCACAAAGCAGGCAGCCCACCCTGCTCTCCCCGCCGCACGTCACCCACCACCGTCTTCCCTCTGCTCTGCACATGTCCTTCGCTTACGACGAATAGTGACCCCCGTCCTGCCTACCTACAGCTATATCAACCCGCACGCAGCTCGGAACGGATAGACAGAAGGACACGGGCAGAATATACGATAAACCGGCCGCTTAACCGGAAATTTCAACACAAATCCATGCATACCTTCTATGAAGATGAGCTATATATGTATATATATATATATATATACACACACATATATACATATATATATATACTGAAACACCAGCTGTTATGGGAGGCCAACTCCCATAACCCTCTGCCAGTCTCACCCAAATAGAATGGCTCCCAAAGATTTTCTAAGGGTTATATTACTTAGCTGACTCAATACTTTGTTACAAGCCTCTAGGTATTCTAAACATAATGTGTATTTCCAAGGTAAATAAAGCAAATCTGTAACATAAAACAGTTATAATGCCGAACGACCCACTAAATAAATCTATTTGTGTTTTAAGGGCCCACCCCTTCTTTAAGTCTTTAAATTAGGGGTGTGGCCTATAATCCAAGCCTCCAAGAGCCCGTCCACAAAACGTGGAGACTCCGCATAAACCCTTCCCCTCTGTCCTTCTGCGGAAGCGATAATAACAATGAATAATAATACAGATGGAATGTCAGAGAAAGAGAGGCGGAGTACTTCGGATTACTTCCGTGAGAGGGCGGAGCCACGACGCGCATCCTCCAATCGGGGGTTCAATCGGGGATCCTGAGAACGAATGATACGGCACTTTATAAGGGGCATTAAATCCACATTTGGGAGCGATTGTGGACTGCAAAGGGTTAAAATAAGATGTGGTGTTCAACAGAAAGCTCAGAGGTACAAAAAATTAGGAAAACGGAATATATTTTTCTCCGGAAAGCCTTCCACGAGTACTTTCCTGTTTACATCCTAAACAGCTGGCATATCTGTCGAAAGAACTCAATCCAATATCGAGTACATCAGTAACTGGATTCCAATTCACTGCAAGAGATCAATTATCTTTATCAAATAACAGTGTCTCATCTCGACCCATTATCAAGATGGAGTCCCCGTTCTTCCTGGACTGCAGCCCTATCTGTAGATCAAGTTTAGCCACAGCGACTGACAGCAGGAGGACGGCTGTGAAATAATCAATAATATTCATCAAATTGTGGTCAACAAGTTGCTAGGATGGAAGTTCCTCAAGAAACCACATCTTACTTCATTTGGCCTCAGAAGAGAAAGCCTTCCCACTGTGGGTCTCTCGTTCAAAGTCATGTATGCAATGTTTCTATGGACGTTAATGGAATCACCAAAGGTGTTTATTTGTGACGGCACTTTGTTCTCACGTGCTAAGAAATTTCTAAATTTGAGGTAAATTTGCACATGAGACAGTAGGACGATGGGGCACGCCATAACATTTTACAGTCATGTGAAAAAGAAAGTACACCCCCTTTGAATCCCATGGTTTTACATATCAGGACACAACATTCATCTGGTTTTCACACATGGCTCCTCCATTTTGGCTTTATTTTTGTTGAGAAAAAAACCGACATGGTGTAATACATCATGTGTTCATCTGGTGGTGGTCCCTGGTCATGCCCCCTTTCCCGGTGTGGATCACCCCCATTCTCATCTTTAGCCACACCCCCACAAAAGTTTGGATAGCTGGAATGTTTGGGGATATGAAATTCTGCTAGCGAACTTTAGAGATTCTGTACAAATTGGGTACAATTTACTGAATTTACTGATTTTACTGTGTAAGGAAAAATATTTTGTATTTTTCTACACTGGTAACCCTGATAACACAGGTTAAAAAGGCATTATATGTGTGATTTAACTCAATGAAGTACACTGTTCTATTTGATTATTCATAATTGTAGGGGAAAATTATTCTTTGAAAAGACGGTGGTTTCCAAAAAAAAAGCTTTTTTTTTTCTCAATAAGGAAGAAAAACGAAGGTAACCTGCCCCACTGTAGTGCACAGTCCCTGCGGACTCACTCCCTTAAAGCGGAACGTGCTTTGGTAGGAACATGCCGTCAGCCGGTTGCTGCCATAATATACGAAGTTCATGTGTGACAAGCCCATTGCATTTAGCAAAGTGCATTAAAAACAAAAATAAGAAGCCCACGTCAGCCGAGCGGCGTTTTATCGACCCGCCACATAGCTGCAGAACACATTACAGCAATCGTAGCGCTTAATACTTAAAGTGTATATGAGAGGCGCTGTCACCACCGCAGCTTTTAATATAGCAAACTTCATTTTTGTGCTTTTTGATTGTCAATCAGGGTAATTGCTTTGGAAATGTTTGGTTTAATCTGGCAGAGTCAGCTTTGGGGTGTATTTACTAAACGGAGAGTTGTGCTTTTTAACTCCTCGACTTCATTACATATAATAGAGAGCCACCCCCATCGAGCTTTTGTTGCTGGTAAAACTTGGCTGGCCCTCAGTATTAGAATTGGGTTAACTCTAAGATCCAAAAGAACTCCATGATCAATACCCATGGATGTCTTTATAGTGGGTATGTTATTGAACTGAATCTGCCCCCCCCCCATGGATTTATAAGCCAAACAGGGTTAAATAAGGTCTTTGCACCGGGTTCAAACCTGCCCTTTGTTTTCAGCCTATCATACAAGCCACCCTAAAAATTATCCTTTTTATTATTTTTTTCACAAAATCCTTTTCCATGGCTTCCTGGTCTAAATATAAATGAGATCGATTCCTGGACGTGTAGAGAGTAAAATATCTGCTATAATACACACAACTTACCCCTTCTTCATGAGTCCTGGAAAGAGGGGGGGGGGCATTTTATACTAAAGTACACATTTTGCAGCATTAACCCTATGCATCGCATTTCATGTACAAAGTCCAGGGTCCGTGAGAACAATTGTGCAACGTTAACCCCTTCCGTTATACACAAGTACTTCCTTTTATACCTGCATGTTCAACAGAAGGTAAAATGCTAGATTTTGCGGTATGTATAATCCGTATAATTTATACATCTGAGAACATTTTTAACAAACTTCCTAAGTGTGGAATATCTATTGTTAACAAAATGATCACTTTAGACATGTGGTATTACAGTAGCTCCTTATAAATGTTTTGAGGAAACGTTCTCCACCACCTTGAACCGACCACGAGAGACGGCATTCATTAGTGGATAGTGAGGAGAAGCCGTCTACTGGAACATCACGCCTAGGCTGGAAAGAACAAGCTGGCAATCAAGCTAATCACTTGGAAATTTCCGAGATGATGAAGAAAAAAAAAATAAGGAAGTTCACGTGGAATCGCATGGATCCTGGAAGTTCTATATTACGGTCTTCTCTCGGTTAACAAGTTATTGAGTTATTGATTGCGTATTACATCTCTGACAGCCTCAGAGAGGCCCGTAATACCATGATGAGGATGTAATGGGATGGGTTCGATAATGTTTGGACATTGTATATCTTTAAACAGACTTGAGAAGAGATGTGCCATTTGTTTATAGGAAGAGTGCGGCACGCGGAGGAAGGCAGGACCTTTCCAAACACCGGCTTTTCTTCTTCAGCCATGCTATTTATTTATGCGGGAGGCGAGAGAATCCTGTTTTATTCCATGGCTGATCATTTTTAAGATGGCAATTGAGCTACATAGCAAATGCAGCCAATGTACCTACATAAATCACACAATTTGGTGACGCTACCTCACATAGGACAAGACTTAGATTGCCACAAGACAAAATTCCCGGAATTATACTGAAAAAATATTAAAAATTCCAAAATGTTTCTTAAGGTGTGCAATAAAAGAACAAATAAATCTATGCTTTTTTTGTTCTATAATATACATTCGCTTTGGGTATAAGTGAAACATGAGGGCCACAAACCTGTGTTTTAACCCCGTGACAACCATTAACATCATTCTTGTATGATGTATTAGTGTTCTTGAGATCTATAGACATATACATCCTTCCCATAGGATCTACTTCACTCCAACTGATATTGTCAAAGGGTATAAAGACTCGGGGTTAGTGGGCATGGAAACCTCTAACATCTACTCTCTACCAACACTTTGTTCCTCTACTCCTTCCTCCATTGCTTCAAGAAGAAGAGCCTACAGCACTCAGGTTCCCTCATCCCGCTACTTTCATCCGTCAGGGCCGGTGCTGCACGTGTACATAAGCGTTGTATAATAAATTAACCCATTTTGAAGCTGGGATTTCCACTGATCTTTGGTCGATATTTAATAGAAAAGAATATCCAGCCGCATAGTTATTAATTAATAAGGCCACACTGGAAATGCTGATATGTGCCGTCCAACATGCTTCCCGAACCTGCATTGTAATCACGGCCAAGCGCACCACGTGAACTCCTATGCCCCTCCGGTAGCCAAATACTGGCCCGCGAAGGCCCTTGCGAGCCTGCTTCCGGACACCCTGTCCCTGCCTGTGTAATATGGTATATAACACCGGTCCTACGCCTAGAGTGCGCACATTGCTCTGAAAAGCCATTTTTTCCACCCCTGCCATAATAAAGACCACACGGAAAATTGCTTCTGCGGATAATAAACGCTCTCCAGAAATGCTTCAACCGCTTGCAGGCCGTACAAGGTGGCTTCCCGAGAAGACTGGCAATAACATAGTATGTTTTATTATGAGTGTCATGGAGACGGCGTGAAAAATCATGAGCCACGGGCAGTTTGCTGCAATGGGTCAATAATGCTCACAGAGACATTGTGTTGAGGTAATCAACAACGAGGCCCTGGGTTCTCTGTGCGCTGCAAACAGCTGAGGGGCAAATCAATAGAGCTATGGAAAGGACACTGCCACGTTACACACAATACACCGCGGCCATTCGAGCGACGCGCACAACATGGAAGGAAACGTTACCGCTCCCCAAAAAGCCGCATCTGGGTTTTAAACCATGGTGACAATGTTTATTCTGCGCAGGCGCGTTACTGTATCGCGTGGCTAAATACAGCGCCCCTCTCGCAACGGGGTCCGGAGGGATCCATAATGCCATGAATGAAAATCTATACTATTAACTATTTATTTACATTAGCACCTAAAGACACAGACCTCTCGTGGGGTCTGATTCCTTGGTGCCTTGGAGGTACTGGAAATCCCCGGAGCTTACAATCTATCAGTAGGAGAGAGAAATGCAAATATTACGTCGTCGTGTGCTATGAGAACCCACGCAAATAAGACCCTTTAAGAGCTGGTTGCTAGAAGGCCGGCTAGAGGCCGCATACCGTAGTCAACAGACTTGTCTTTAAATGTGCAGGAAACTTTCTGCAGGATGGTGGGAGTTGTAGTCCAACCGCAAGTTTTTTTTGCTTAAAGTTTTAGGGTATTGGAAAAAAGAACGTGAAAAGCAACGTGCAGGGAGCAGAATGTACAGATCAAGAGCTGGTTATACCTGTGTCTGGTGATAAAGATATCGCAGCGAAGGTACTCTTTTTACACACGGGGCAGCATCGCGCCGTATTCCTAAACAATGATTTATAAGTGTCCGAGCGTCACAGAATTAATGGTGAGGCATGAACACATGAAGCGAATAAGACACTGACAAACATGGCGCCGTCATCCTCAGCCATACTAATAGGCCAGCTTTATGAACAGACGAGGAACACGGACCCACACGACGTGGGTGATAACGGGCATTGTCACCCCCCCCAAGGGACCAGACGCACTCCAGTGACCACGAGAGGAACCCTATAAAGAGTCATGAAACTTTTTTCATGCTGTATATGCAGTTAGAAATGGCACTAAATGTCCAAGTAAAACCATATATTTTTACATACGAATTCCGAGGTCTTCGTTAAATGTATTGCAATACTGCAAGTATAGCTTACTTTTAAAATACTGACTGTGATAAATGATATTCCAAAAAGCAATGTAACAATTATTTCACCAAGAAATGCCATGTATCTTTTTTTGTGGCGCAGTATGCAGACAGCATGACGTTTATATTATTTTAAGGGTTAAAATGGGAATAAATATATGTATTTGAGTCTCATGATACCCCCAAAGCTAAAAGAAAGTAAAAAAAAATCAATTTAAAACACCTTAAAGCAGATATGACTAATATAAGAGTACAAAGGGGACTATGTATAAAACTGATCTTGGTGCGATATTTAAAAGTGGACTTGTCACCATAGCAACATACGGAATGGAACTTTTAACAAGACTGTTGGTTGCTAGGGTGATAAGAACACTTTGAAAACATTGCACCAGAATCACTTTTAAGCGTAACCCATATTGTGTATACACAGCATCTCGGTGTATGAGTTTTGGGTTAAAAGGGGGGAGGGGAATTAAACATGGTCCATATCCCTAAATCAATGAATGTTTTCAGCCGGTGGATCTCGGGATCGGGAGAGCAAGCCCCATTTTGAAGTGGTTTTGGAAGGTCAGGGGTGTTTATAAAAAGCCTAGTTAAGTGCCGACTGCCACACAACGTCCGTGTGGATGAATCCGCGCTGAAAATCTGCCCTCCGGCGGGCTTTGCCCTTGCTCCTTCACACTGAAAAAAACAGAATGTATCTTATCTAACCTATATTTCCAATCCTTATATAAATATATATATATATTATATACCGTATACACACATGGTGTAAAAATATAACTCCCTAATCAAACTGCATTATGTTACCGATTTTTTTTCTATTTTAGCGAGATCAATTTCATTTCCAGATATTGATCTCTAGTAATTTCCATGAATAACTAATTAAACAGAATAAATATCGATTACACTGTAGCAGGAAAAAAACAAACAAACATTCATATGCAAGTGTAAATGACACTCACCGGAAAAAAAAATCTTATTTTTTTTTAGAATTATTTAAAAAGTTTGCGCGGGATTTAAAGGGAAAATCACTGCTTGGAGGTTAATGTTTAAAAACGGACACTATCGTAAGAAAAGATTCTCTGTGGTTTCTGAATCAATAAGCAGCCCATGGGCTGTCCCTCACACGGGAGAGGAAAATAGCCCCCAGGACTCATTTGAATAGTATAAATTACAGTAATTTACGTGGCCCCCGTGAATATTGATTCTTTTTTTTTGGATTCGGGAACAAATAAGAGCAATTTTCGCGGTCCATGCCAAACTGACATAAATAGGAACCATGGTCCTTTTATACTTTAAGAAATGTATCCAGTTTGGAACCCCCTCCCCTGCCTGTCCCCCATTAAAAAAATAAATTCTATTTTGTTATTACAGCGACCAAAGCCATTATTATTTGTTCCAAATGGGTCACTTTCACTTAAATTGAGATTTGTGTCAAATGGTTGATTGTTCTAGATCTTTTCTTTTTCTTTATATATTATAATAAAACAATACAAACACTTATATGACCCCTTAAGACGTGGAGCTCCCATCCCGCCATGTTCTGGGATCAATAAGATACAGGTTTGTTCCCTGTTAAACTATTCAATCGGTGGGTCTCCGTCTCCAAAAGTAATATGGTTAAACCTTGACCTGACTATATTAAAAACACTAAGTGCGATCACTTTCTCAAAAATGAAAATGCTCTCCTTGTAGGAAGAACTGCGTGTCGCTTCTCGAAAACCCTGTATCAAGAATTTCAGGTTTTTTTTTGCCAAAGTGACCTATTATGGTGAAATAATCGTATCTATCGTTAAAAAAGAAAAACACTCCAATGTTACGGTCTCCTTGGGACACCAGTGGATAATCAGTATACTGAGACGAGAGTTTGTGTAAATTACGGCTGGGGGGGTTTTCACAATAGTATATTATAACAGAACTGTGTTACATTTGCAATATGTCCACAAGTAAAGGGACAGACTATTGTCCCCGACAGCCCTACTATAGAAGAACGCATGCTAAACTGGCTGCTTGAAGATGTCAATCAGTGGCAGGAAATTGCTCACCAATGAGAGAACTTTACGCATACTATATGGACAAAAGTATTGGGACACCTGACCATTACACCAACAGGGACTTTTATGACATTGCA
This sequence comes from Spea multiplicata, assembly GCA_009364415.1. NCBI lineage: Eukaryota > Metazoa > Chordata > Amphibia > Anura > Pelobatidae > Spea > Spea multiplicata. Next base: position 82,815 of record VKOC01016330.1, read on the forward strand.
CTCTAAATATATACACAAAAAGTGTAGTTATGTCACATATGTGGACAATGCTACGTTTCCATCTTTGTGGGGACAGTTTGGGGAAGGCCTTTTTCTATTCCAGCATGACTGAGCCCCAGGGCACAAACCAAGATCCATAAAGACACGGTTAGATGAGTTTGGGGTGGAAGAACTTGACCGGCCGCACAGAGCCCTGACCTCAACCCCATCTAACTGGCTGTGAACAAATCTCCTACAAGGCATTTAGCTGAGTGGGGCGGATGGGCAAATATGCATTGAGGGAATTCTGCAGAATCCTCATATGTATATGGAAAACAGACCACATAAAAATTTAAGGGGCCACGCAGCTATTATATCCATCAAAGTGTATTTAATGACTAGAGTGCCCTTTTAAAAGAAGTCTTGAAAGCTCCCTGTTACTGAGAGTGATGAAGTGCGTTCCATTGATCACATTATTTTGGACGTTGATCCTGTTCTTTAGGATTTTTAGACCAGTCACAAAGCCGCATGCATCATTTTGGTTTATCAAGGACATTTCGGAATACAAAACATGCGATTCCAACCCAGTCCTTAACTGTTCTTCTCTGCTACAAGCACCCGACCATTTTTTTTTTTATCCTCCCCACAACTTACTTGCCTTTTCTGATTATTGGTGGCAAAAATCCATTTCTGCTTCTGGAGGGCATCAGTCCTCAAAAAAAGATTTTATCAGTAACAGAAGACAGGTCACAGTCTTCTAGTTCTGCCATGTTTTAAAGAATGAGCAGCTAGGTCAAGCAATTCTGGTCTGACTTCTTACTCCTCTGCAGCTGGCCCCTAGGTCAAGAGCTTCAAGCATTCAGCCGCTGGCTGGAGAATTCTGATTATGTTACTATTTCCAGCGGTGTTAGCCGCTTTGCTGGAGGACATTCAATTATATGCTTCGGATTCCTCTATTGTTGGCCGGTGGACAGTGCAAACAGCTCTGGTTCCTGTCCGGCTGAGAAATTTTCACCGTCGAGTCAGTTTACATCTTTATAGAATATTGAATGCTAGGTAGAGAAACCTAAACCCTACAAATAATGCAACCTCTGCTGGTGGGGTTCATTATTATGTAATTACGGCATATTCCTTCTACCACTATCGAGTTTAGACGAGGCAGACTCATTCAAAATGGCGGACATACGATGTTGGCGACTAATAATGAAATTTTGCTTTAAGTAATTAGGTAACAGGTTGTGCTTTTCTATGAAAGAACGATGATAGTGACTGGTATTGCAGCATTCCATACAATCTGTAAACTCTTCATAGCTCTACGGCTTTTAGCTTAATAGACGCGTACATTTTGATATTGGAGTCTACCAAAGCATCATGCTTTTTTTTTTGCAGACTGGTAATCATTTTAATCTCTTACCGACTGCACTATGACATGGCCTATGATCTCGTCGAAAACAAGATAACATAGATATGTGCTTTCTTCATTAAAACATTGATCCCGACCCAATTACCCATAATGTTTTAGTGGTTTAATGTGCTGACTGGTGCGTTCCTTTCGACATTTAGCACGTTTTATGGAGAAGTGGTCTCTTGGATTGATTTACCTGGCATTTCCCCGTTCTGATATCGTAGAGGGCCACGGAGCCGAGCCGGGCTCCCACCGCTATTCTGTGACTTCGGTCGCAGTAGCTCACCATGTAAAACCTGTTGAAACATTTACAGAAACAGGCGAGATGTCACTTGTAATCGGTTCACAGGGTAGAGGATACAATTTAAACCACGGTAAAGTCATAAATAAAAACGACGCCAGTTATAATGGGCTTTCCAATTATTCAGATTTCCGAATCAGTGATTATTAGCAACATTCTTCAATTATTTTCTCGTTAAAAAAAGACACCCAGTTAATAGAAAAGTTACCACATAAGAAAAAGTGAATTGTTACCTACTACGCATTTGGTGATTGATAATGATGGGAAATTAAGTGTATTAAGCAACATAAATAAAAAACACAGCATGTGTTGGTCAAGAAGATCTTCCCTGACAGTCCCAGGGTGATAAAAAACATCCACTGCCGTTCCCACTTTGTCTCCTCATTATGCTAGGCCGGTGAGTGGACACTTCCCCGGAGTGGCTCCGCACACCTCTAGGGCTGTCCCTGGCACTCACTGCCTTTCACCCCCTCCCAGCAAAAGTTTGCCGAAACGCGTCCAATAAGGAGCAGAAGAAGAGCACTTGGGGTAAAGTCCTGGGTTGCATAAAACATACGTTTTTATTTCAGTATAAATTGTAAATAAATCCATAATACAAACAAAAGCTTAAACGGAACGATGGTAGGA